>SJJU01013828.1:0-15986 GCA_012932125.1 Conopomorpha cramerella
GGATGTAGAGAGGTAGAGGGCTTTGGGAATTTGGCGGGGAGAAGGGGCAGGGGGGGGGGGACGGAGGCGCCGTCGTTCGGTGGAGGAAAGCTGGCGTTGCGCAACTCCTCGATACTTCCTGCTTGGGAAATATAGGTGAGGAGTGCGCGGAGGGGCGCGGGGGGCCGCGGGCCGGGGGCGGAGCGGGAAGTGGCCGCAACTCTTGCGCAATGGAGAAAGCCGACGTTTTTCCGGCGGCGGCGGCTGTGGCGGTTGTATGCGCGATCATTTTTGTTAACGTGTGAAACGGGCGAAAGTGAACGCGAAAGCAGCTTCTTGGGAATACCCAAAGTGACTTGTGTTGCGTTGCAGCCAAATACTACAAGTGCAAGGTCGCACAACACAACCATTAGGTATTTGAAGCCCGCAATGTGCGACCGCACCCCGCCATTATCATTGTACATTATACTCTATTGATGTTAACCTTAATTTCAAATATGAAGAAGTCTTTGTAAGAATAATAAAATCCGGAACAGGAATTTTGTATGAAATACGAAAAGATTTGTGACTCATACATAACGTATGTTATTTATTATCGCCTTTGATAAGTTGCGAGACAATAGTTTTTAGATTGAAGTAACTGAACACATTAACAGTTTCTAGTAATATACTGTCCTTTATAAGTAAGGAAGTGCCCACAAACATTAATGATTGCTACCTCATAACAACCTGAATTAAAGCCTTACAAAGAAAGCTCCTAAATCGGAGGATTCCGAGAATCCGGGTTAAATAGATTCGAATCGAATTTCAAGATATCTACCAAGCATGCAACATTTTGCACCGAAATATAGGTAGGTAACCTGTTGAACTCTCTAGGTGCCTAATGTGACAATTGCCGTAGTGAATACGTGAAACCACTGTAAGGCATTCGTCTTCATTGTAAACATGGTGGAGTGAGCCTTTATCCGCGGACGGAATGTCGTTGTAGGTTGGCAATTAAATACCAATCAGTAGCTAACGAGGCAGTTGCACAAGTGGTGCAATGTGACGCCACACGCAGCGCGCGCGCAGCGTCATCGTCGGGAAAGTAAAAGTGTTGAAGCGGAGAGAGCGGAAGGAGCGGGAGCGGCGGCGGCGCGGGCCGCGGGGCGGCGGAAGCGGAGGACGCGGCGGCGGCGGAGGACAGCTCGCACTTTTACTTTCGCCGAGAGTGGTCGGAGCGCTCGCTCGGCTGCGCTCCTGCCGGCGCGCTCGGCACGTGGCCCGCGCATTGTCTCGCAGCCTGCGCCCGACTCCCACTAATCGGCACAGAGACCTCTTCAGGAAATTGCGCTACAATTCTTGTCATATTGTTGATATCCTTGACAGCGATATCTACACTACCGGTGATGTGCGTAGTTATCTACTACTGTATAACAATCGTGGGAAAATGTGTAAACTCATGCATTATTATTGAGTATAGCTGGATACTGATCTACCATGCCATTTGAACAAGTATTGATTACTATTTAAGCAGGCATTATAACTCTACATTAATAATTTCAGTACTAGTAGGTATTCTGGTGACATGTACAGAAACCAAAAGAATCTTGGGGCATTAGAACACTAGAAGTTAGCCAATCACCTAATCCTCAATTCTGCGCCCCAAATATCCTCCGAGGGATTCTTCATCGCATGTAGAATATCGACGATAGAGGCTAGAAGAAGTTACAGCGGGTGTTTCTGATTCGTATGGGAGTATGACGAGACTCTCAGATCATAACAGACCGACCCATCGGACCAGTTAGTTGACAATAACGAGAATTACGTTTACATTAATTTTCCCTCTAGGTACTATTGTACATCTCTACCTGAGAGGCCGTGATTAATAAATAAATAGCTTTAAAAGCTACCTTTCAATAAGCCTAATCCTTTCAAGTTATGCGGAACATAATCCAGTATAGATTATCTGGGTGATAATATGCGCAAATCAAAATTAGTAATACAATGGTGGATTCTATATTACTAGCTACTTAACAATCTTCCAACAAATGCTAACGATAACTTTAAACAAGAAGTTTACGTGGATATAGAAATTGGAAGAAGTTTACAATTGGAGTACAAAGTGTACAAGGAAGTAGAGGCAGTGACGGAGGCTTCGCGGGTCACATTGTTGCTGAACTAGGAAAGTAAAAGTGGCGCCGCCACCGCCGCCGCTGCCCACGCGCCATGCGGAAGAAAGCCGCGCGGGCAGCGGGGGACAGCGGGGGCCAGCGGGGCGAGAGAGGTCCGCCCGCTCCATCGGGGGAGAAAGTAGCCGAAAGGTCGTCACTTTTGCCCAAATATTCCAAGTGAAAGTGCACGCGGCCACGCTCGACTTGATCAAAAAAAGTACACGAGATTCCATCCTGCTAGCAATACCGCCGCTCTCCGCGGCCCCCCACGCGGGCTTCTTTACTCTCACTAAACATTTCACACAGCCTCAAATATTTTTTTACGATTCTGACTATCTTTTAGACGCTGACTTGCTTTTAACAGATTGTTGAATAATTATTGTTTGGTCAGCGCTGACTTGGATGCTCGTGCAGCATCCGAGTTGAGCGGGATCTGTTAAATTTAATTAAACAAATGATGACGAGAGTGGTCTGGTCTGATTAGATACAAGTATTCTAGAATCGAATAGTATCTAACAGTCCAATTAATAGGCACCTACTCAATCAACTCAACTCCGTCAACGGAAAAGGCAACAAAGGCCCTTTGGAAAGCTGAGAGGTGCCCAAATAACAAGAGTTTATTTCTTGCGGAAGGCGTAATCCATGTTTAAGGAATCATAAAGGAGCCTTCCTGAAAGCTGACCTGAATGAGGCATGTTATAGAGATGGAATCGAGTATAAGATGTGCGGTAAACGCACCCTGCGGTGATGGTAATTATGTACCCTATTCTCGCTACGTAGGAATAAATAGTAAAAAGTACCTACAAAAATTCCATGAAACGAAAAAACATTGACGGGACAACACGGTACGTGGTATTCTAAAATGGATCGTTTTAAACTCAAGTAACTGTTTTAAATAAGCACTTAGTAATTAGGGTACTTATCGACAGATTTTCTTTTGAGTTTCAACAAAAACAGATTTTAGAATAAGTTTGAACAATTGCTAAAATAATAATAGTTAGGAGAAAAGTGTGCGATAGAAACAAGCGGCGTAGGTAAGTAGGCGCCGCTGGCTTCAGTTTACAAAGTTAGCGCCGTCCCCTCGCGGCGGCGCCCGCGCTCCTCGCGAGCTTTGTTTGTACACACGGCGGTTGTTTAGGCTGCAGAGCGCACTCATGCTGGACACACCTGGCATTTCCGGAAAGTGGCTCCATTTACTCACCGAAGACTGGGAAATCTTCTTCCGGTAAATGTGCGTTCTAGCCTGGGCGAGCTACGCGGGGCTTCGCCCTAATGGGATCAGGCGAGTTATCACTGACATACTTGCCACCCGACCGGGGTGACCCGCCACCCTCACTGTCGCACACGAAATCACTAGGCGAGTCGACACTATCAAGATGAGGCTACATACCAAAGCTATTTCACCGCCAACTAAACATCCCGAAAATAGGATGGAATACAATAACACACACTGGTCGTATCAACTGACCGTTGACGAAGACGTGCTGCCTCCAGATGTGGTACTGGCTCCAGCGGTCGTCGTCTGGTGGCTGGATGGGCGGCAACGGCGCGGGAGGCGCGGGCGGCTGCATAGGCGCGTGTGGGTACTCCATCACTGCGGGCGCATGCCGTGCGTGCGTGCGCGGCGACAGAGGGCGCGCGACTGCCGCCGCCGGCCAGCGCTGCCGGCTGCCCCGCTGCTGTGGCCCGCGCGCCCCCCGCGCTCTAGCACTCTCACCGCCGCCGCCACCGCCGCCGCCGCCCGACGCGCCGCTGCCCTCACCAGCGGACGCAGCCTCCGGAACTAACCCTCCGTTCACACCCACCGCGGTAGTTATTGTCCAGACTTTTTCTCAACCCAAACTGCTCAATATACCAAGACGACAATCCAACAGTCCAATTGGGGATGCTTAGTTCTTGGTACTTTGAATTGCATGCTTTGGTTTTGTTTAACCGACAATACTTGACGACGACAGCTTGCCGTGAGTTTGACAGCTTGGTTTGGGAGTCCGAAGCCGGGTGTTTCTCTTCCTACATCAACTATCAGACGTCTTTTTCGTCCTTCTCAATCGGGTGTATTCAGCTGGGGTGTGTCTCACAACTGAAAGATCGTGTGTGTCTCACAACTGAAAGATCGTGAAGATTTGTAAGAGCGACTGACTGGCCAGGGCGCCTTGTTTCGGCGTTGGTTATTTCCAAGTTCTGTTTTTGTTGTCGCATTTAAAAAAAGTAATTAGAAATTGTTTGCACTGTGATGTGACCTAAATTCAGTGATTTCCATCAACTATACATAGATTAAATGTTGTAGTAGGAGGTTGTGGTAGGCCCGCGAGTGTTCCGTCTTGTACCTTTTACAAAAACATTATATGTAAGTAGGTACTTGTAATTGCTTTGTTTTTGGATTGAGGTTTGTGCATACGAAGTTATAGGCGGATGTGTATAGTGCGATTACGGCACGTATACACAGGTGTGGTGGCGGGAGGTGTCAGGCGCCGGCGAACAATGGGCGATAAGGCACAGGTGCTGGTGTGCGCCCGCCCCGGCGGCGGCGGCGGCGGCGGCGCGCTGACGAACTAGACATTGACATTGAGGAACGTGGTCAGCGCCGAAAAAGTAGACCTCGAGAGGTTTCACTTTCGTCGCGGGGCCCGAGGGGGCGCGGGTACGAGGGGGGCAGCGCCTTTGGCGCCGTACAAAATAACAGCAAACTTTTCCTTTCTCAAAATAACGAACGCTTTCACCGTGGCCGAAACTTGCGAGGAAATGTACGCGAGCGCGTTAACATAGATCAAGTAGGTGCACGATATTTGGCAGTTTTCACTTTCGTTGCGGATCACCTTCGAGAGCGGCGAGCGCGGAGGCCCCGGAGGAGGGCCGGGGTAAAGCGGGGGCGGGGGGCGGGGAAATGCTCATTTGGACAATTGATGAGTTTCATAAATACGAGTAGGTCCTACATGTGTGCCACAGAGAATCACGACCGTCCACTGCTGCGTACATAGGCCGGACAGTGTCGCATTACTGCAACAGAATATCATCACACGGCGTGGCGACAGGCTCTGCACGATCCACAAAGTTATTTCAAGATATATTTACAAAGTAGATGTACCCCTGCGGCGTTACCAGCACTACATCTCTCCCCGAACGAAAGTAGCGATAAAATATAGCCTATGTGTTGTTCCGTTATACAATTGGCAATCACGATGAGAATTCTGTGTACATACATTGCGGAGACGGAACGAAATTGATGAAGACATCCAACGAAAATCACGCATTGGACATGGAAATGTCGTTGTAATTGACATATAGGCCGTATACACCAATAGACTATGGTGTCTCTCATAATAATATCACAATATTTATAAAAAGTCAAATCAAAAACTCCTTTTTAAATTACAAAGTCAAAGCATTTATAGAATAACTAGCTGTCCCGGCAAACATTTGTTTTGCCGTAATAAGTTGCCTTTGTACCCCGTGCATTGGGAGAAATACAACAGGTAGATGCATAAAAAATAGATAGTAGGCGATTCTCAGACCTACTGAATTCGTATATAAAATTTGGTAATAATTGGTAAAGCCGTTTCGGAGGAGTACGGTAACTAACATTGTGATATGGAAATTTTATATATTACATTAGATGTATCTCACCATCAACTTTCGCAATAAAATCATTCAACAGCCTTCCGTTGAAGAAGTGCCAGCACAAATATGCACACTCACACCTCACATCTCACAGACTTTCGCTTCTATAATTTTGGCAGGATTATCTGATTCTATAATCTGTAATAGCTAATACAACAGATACACGAAACGTGTATTTTTGTCTACTTCAAAAATCAGGTCAGAACTTTCCTCAGCATTACAGATAGAGCCGCTGCCTTTTTATTGTTTTATGTTACCTATTGACGACAAGATATTTTATTCCTATAGTGCTGTATCCAGGTGGCATCGACGTCCGACAGACCCGTACACGTGTCTCCAAGTTCCCTCCTCATTCATCATCATCATAATATTTCGTGATTAATTACTCGTTGACTCCCACGTTTTTTTTTCAATACACAACGAATAAGCATACTTTGACCACCATCCCAAAATATTCAATAGTTTACCACCTAATAACGAAGATACTTTCCAAAATTCAGAGCGCCTCTAAAAAATGATTGCTTCAAAAGTTATTTTGCGGTTTGCAAGATTCTTTTTCGCAAAGCTGAGCCTCTATAACATACTGTACACGTCGTACACGTAAATAGCTAATAGGTACTTAAATCAAAATAATACATAGAAATTATATTAAACGACAATGTAATTTATAATTCAATAACGCTTTTGCAGGTCTCACGTTTTGGCTCTAGAAAATAACAATATCTTCTGTATATTCACTCTATAAAAATACCAGTGGCATGCACTGGCTTTTACTACAAGGAAGGCAGTAATCCCTAAGGATGGACACCTATGTATAGGTAACTCGTCTTTACGAAATATAGGTGCCTACATATCTATTCACCCACAAACACACAGGACCTTCGTTAACCTATGCCGTGAATACAACAAAAGAAGATCTAGTAATGACTCTATTATTAGGTCGGGTAACCAAAATACTAAGGTAGCTAGGCAGTGACTTTTTGCCTATATGGTGTGCACGCCGCTGATAAAGGCATGAATTAAAAAATGGGATTAAAAGGCGTGCAGTGTTTTAATTAATTTATTTTAAATGATTTTCATTACTTCTTGTACGTTGCTAACGTAGGAACGCGATATTGTCGACAACGCTACACCTCTTACCCCAAAGCGGGAGCAGTTCTGTCCACAATACGCATTTTGCTCCAACGTAGTAGGTCTGGCATTACAGAGGTCCACACCGGAAACAGAACATCGGAAGTCTTGGGTGATCAGCTTACCGCATATCAGAATAGTTTTAAACAAAAAGAGGCGACTTTAACTACATAGTATTTTACTAGTTAAAGTCAGTAAGAATTTTGTGGTTTTCTCATGGATTGGCATCCATTGTCCGCACTGAATCTTAAGCGGTACTAAACGGGTAGATCTAGCTTTCTATCAAAAAAATAATAAGTAATACAAATCGGTGCACACAATCAAACGTTTTGAGGCAAAAAACAAAACAAACCTCCTTCTTTTTCAAGTCGGCTAAAAAGGTATCAATAGGTGAGCTTAATCCCACAAACAACTGTGACCTAATTGACGTCAGGTCTATATAGCCTCTGGCAACTCCATTATCACAATAAAAAAAATAAATAACCTACACATGTTTTATAAACCATAACTTTTAGGTTCAACTCGCAATATGAACGCGATATCATCGTATCAGTGAGACATTCTTTCATTCAACGGCATCTTGGAATGTAGCAAAATAAAAGTTTAATGTTTATCAGTAAAAGTAATAAGAAAAAAAAACGTTCCGAAGCGAAAGGCTTCTCGAGGCGCACGAGTGGTGCCAACTAGCGCCATCTAACGTCACTTACTGGAAGCTACTTCTAATACAGCCTGCACCGCGATGCTGTGTCCGAGATGATATTTCTTTGGATTGAAGAGTTATTTTCACAGCCGAAGTAATTTGTTTATGTATAAAACTGAAACACAGTATGTAATTATATGCAATTCCTTAATTATAGAGAGGGTCTTATTAAAATAAAACCCTTATCTTTAGGTTTGTTATTCTTATATGCCGCTATAATCAATCGAAGTAAACAACCTTTACAATTTTAAGACGTATTTTATGGTACAACGACATTAACTACCTGTATCTACACTAATATTATAAAGAGATTTTTTTTAATTTTTGTATGGATGTTCGTAAAAACTAAACTAAGAAACAACTGGACGGGTTTTGATAATTCTTTTACAATTAGGATACTACATTATCCGTATTCATTATCAGTAACGTACACTATATTTTATCTCTAAATTCACACGGGATCGAAAAACACGTGAGTAACTCCACGCGGTGCAGCTAATGTCTCATAGAAGCGTTAAAGCCTTCATGTTAAATAGTTTTAGAAATCTCCAGTTTCAAATGTGTGAAGACTGAAATAATAAACATACAATATTTCCGTCGTCGTCAGGGATAAACTAAGCACAGTATAGTTACTGTTAGTTAGACGTAGTTATATTATTTCATGGTAATATTGTTATCGCATTGTAGTTAAGTATGCTTCATTTCGTCAGAAAATGTAGATAGGTAATTACGAGGTGGATGGATTAATAATGTGATGTCGAGCCTCGACTTGGCTGGCGGGTCTGGCGGGTCTGGTGGGTCTGGTGGGTCTGGCGGCCGGGAGCGGGCGTCGGGACGCCGCCGCAGCCGGCGGGGCCGCGTCACGTGTCGGCGGGCGTGTGCGCGCGAACTGGCAACCTCGCGTGCCTCTCTCACTGCGGCGGACGCTTGTCTAATAGACACATGCAGCTAGGTATAGGTACTTACCTACCTACAATACCTAGCCAGCTAATAGCTATGCACAGCATCGTTTATAGGCACCGTTTATTATGAGCTGTTTAGGCGATGTCGTGCCGGCGCGGTGCGACGTGCGCGGACACGTGCTTCCTATCAGCGGGGCCGCCGCTCCGGCCAGGACTGCCAGGCCCGCCGCTGGTGCACCGCTCCTTACTAACGTCATACCCACGTATTAACACTATGAGTTTCATTCAAAGTGAATTTGTTGATTGTCCTACTGCTTCACACCTATTTTAATGCACGTTTGCAAGGGGAGAGCGCCGTATGTACCTACAGGGCAGGTTCAATATTAAATACTAAACTATCTTTGAGAAATATTCAGCCTGTCGAGGCATTTAACACACTTTCAAAGTCGGTAGAACGATGCCGTCACAAGCCTAGGAATATATAGTTCTGATCGATGGTGCTCCGAGCCGCCAATCTCTACATGAGAATAATTACCGTTACTAATATCGCGATAGATCTTTGTGGTATTAACATAAATTATTTATCGAATTGTGAAAAATATTGCGCGTAATTAAATTACGTCTATATTTATTGTATATCTGCATTCATCTATTTCTATTTATACTGATTATACTATCGGTAAAATTAATGGGAATACCTCTTTTCACAAATAAAAACACATAGCCGATTAGTGAAGGTACCTGTGGTGTGCACGTGAACATACGGGTGGTGGTGGTAGTGCGGCAGGAAGCTGGGCCCCTGGGCGGGCGCGGGCCACGCGCCGGCCGACTCCGTGCCCATGTCGATGTAGCCGAAACGATCGAGGCGCGGCGACAGCCACCGCCGGCGGGCACTTCGTTCTATGGTCGCGGTACGGCCGCACAGCCGCCGTACGCCAGGACACTAGCCGCGCTCGTGCTCCCGCCCGCTCCTCCGCCCTCGCCAGACCAGCCACTACATTCGCGTCTTTACATCGGCTCGCCTCGGCTCTACACGACCATTTCCGAACACGCTCGTCCATGTGCCATTATATTTATTTAGTTACTGCCATATCCAATAAATACTGTAGTGGACGAGCGATGGATAAATGGAAATACTGCAGTTTATTCGTTTACTTGAAACAGTGAGTGATGCCCATACCAGGAAAACTAACTAGAGAAAAAATAGGTGCACTATCTTTTACATGTAGCGTTTTATGAAGCGGGAGTAGAATGCCGCGCACCTATCTGGAAAACTGTAATCTCGTTAGGCATATTCCTGTAAACAAACAGGTCACGTGGGCAACTAAGAATAGCTGGTGGGTTATTGGTGGGCTAACCGGGGGGTGGGCAGTGCCTCGGGAAACATCATGACGTTGTCACTTCCAGCCTAGGACTGCTATAAATGACCTGTCGTCGTGTGGTACTTAATTTCTTTTCTTTGTTGTTGTTTTGAGAAACTGTAGTCATTGCACGGCGACGTCACGCAACGCTTACTAAGTTTGTAAGGATGTGTTGAAGGTAAACTATGGATCTACTGAAACCTACTTTGAATCAATTAAGCTACCAATGGAAAGATGAACAATTAGTGAGTGTTAAAGTCAAAGCCTACATTTTCCCTTAAACTCCTAAGGAATAAACCGCGGGGAGAACAACTGAGCACAGTTAGTAACTGAAGTAGCTATCGGCCGCATCAAACAGCGTAACAAACACAGGCGGGTGGACGTCGCCAGCACGGGCCCTACGTCTCATCCGAGCGTGGGACTCTTGCACCTCAACACGTGATCACGGGTTACTAAGCACCGCGCGAGTGGACACATCGATTTATTTAAGGCAACCTTTGGCGGTCAACGTTACCGTTCCGTTATAAGAAAATGGGAAATAGCAAAAACACTAAAGAGCAAAATACAATATTTCGCCCAGCTTTACAGTGTATTATTCTGAGTACATAGATCGGCAAATAAAATCTAGGAAGGTACACATCGTAACAAACAAAAGGGTAGGTACTGGTCAGCAAGTAGGAAGGAATAGTGTGTCGCGTAGCATAAAGGGTACACCCTGCTCTGGTGGGAATGGGGTGGCGCTACGTGCTACGTGCGTAGCTGTGTCGTAGCTGCGGCGGCGGCGGCGGCGGCCGTAGCGCCCGGCCGGGGCCCACGCGTCGTAGCGCGCTCTGGGGGTTGTTGCGCACAGCACATTGGGGGCTACATCACGTTTACTCACCGTATTTTTTGTTGAAACTCGCCCCGTGACTCAGGAAATCTGAAACAATTCAATCAAATATTGTATATCATTTTTACTTTTTTTGTTCTAATTGAAAGTCAATAATTGTCTACACGTGACGTAGATACTCGTACTAACAGCGTTAGATGCTTCTTAATTTGACCATATTGAAATTGTGAAAAATATCTTCGTTAGCTAAGTAATTATATTCATACATTTTGAAATGAAACTTTAATGTGTAAAATATTTTGTACCTAATAGTGTACGTAAGTACAGTCGAACCAAATGATTCATGACCCATAAGGCGATTTTCCTTCTGATATTAGAATATGATAAGATCAAAAATCGCGAGCTTCCTCTGCATTGATTACTTGTCAGGCTACTAGTTCACACCTATCTCGGGACTATGCCAGTTGGGTGTCAAACAACTGTCATATGGCAATTTTATGAAGTTAAAAAGTAAAATATTTGTCAGCTTCAAGTGTTTTTACAAGGAAAAGAAAAAAGTTTATCATCATCATCATTTTTAAGGTTCTATCCATGGCAAAATTTGTACTATAGTATTTTTATTATTAAATTAAATTCTATTCGCGCTTGTTAGGATAAACCGACGGCAAAGACACCGGCTTAAATTACCTACAAGCTACACGAATAAACTATGGCTAATGAATTACTCAGACCAAACCTAACTCTACTTGCATGCTAAACATTGCTTTAGATTAGATTAAAATTAAACAAGAATGGAGTGAACGTGTACTAATAGCAGGCTGTTACAATGGATCCATACATGTCAAAGTGACATTTCCGGATCCGATAGAACTAATGTTCTGTCGGATACGCGATGTGCCGTTCCATATCGCTGTATGGGCATCACTCACTATTTCAAGTAAACGAATAAACTGCAGTATTTCCATTTATCCATCGCTCGTCCACTACAGTATTTGTACAGTATTTGTTCTATCGCTAATGCGCGAAAGTGTTGTCAACAAAAGATACGATTACATTAGAGTTTTTATGTACAATTTAATAATATAATGTCCGGCTCCAGCGACAGCAGAGATGATGTGAAATGAACTTCAGCTTCAGGTATCAACCTCTTCGCATTCCTGCAGAAAAAGGGTCCGGACAGACAGACAACAAATGATCCTATGAACGAGGGTTCTTTTAAGATAAGGAACTTTATTAACTTTATAGAAAAAAGACTAACTTAAAAGATTTTTTTTTAATAACTATGCACAAGTGTTTGACCACCATCCTGCCTGATGTTAAGCAGCGATGTGGTCTACGATGGAGCACACTTGTTCAGTAGGTACCTATTCACCCGCGACTTGAATACCTTCAGACAGTACTGCGCAGGAAACACAGACTAGTAGTTCCTACTTTTTTTAGTCTCGATTTATCTCGTCTGCCACCCTGACTGCCATAATATTGCCAGCAAAATAAAAGACTCAAAATCGGTTCATAAAAGACGAAGTTACCCGTGAACAAACATATAGCAGTACCAGAACGAAAATGATCTAAACTAAAACTTTGTGATTTTGAGTGACGTACGCAAAACTACTTGGAAAAGTGCCTTTCTAATGCTTGGTAATTGAAAACAGATATTTTGTAAATTAGAAGCGGAAAATCTTAATATCTGCGTACCTTTTACTCGCCAATAATATCGCTCCGTGCTCAGTGTGGAAGTGACATTGTGTGTGACAGTGAAGGCATGTAATACCGTTTGTGGATTAAGTGACATTACATCTAATACATCCCTTTACAATAATATTTCAACGATATATTGTTTGGTTTTGTGGGATCTCTCCAGAGAACAGGCGGCAGCGTTATCTGCGAGTTAAACTACAACAACACTGCGATCGCCAACTCGCCTGCCAAGCGTGCTGATAGAAATAGAAAAAAGTTGATATAGTTAGCTTAAAATTAACATATCTTCGTGTTGGAAGCCTCCTATTAAGCGTTAAGACTGTATCAGGTTGCTTCCCTCTTCCGTGATTTCATACAATAAAAGTTAATAAATATTACAATTACATATATGTATAGTTTATTTAGAATAGGCAGAGGCACTTGCTAAAGCAAATGCCCACGGTTCACCAAGCGTATTTAACCCAACGTGACAGGGGGTGAGCCCATCGCCGTTAGAGGGTTCACACACCTGGTGGTGTGCGGGTTTCATCACGATGTTGTCCTTCACCGTACGAGCGTTGCGTTGCGGACATAGGCTCTGAAAAAGAGTCCCATTGGTACACGTCCAGTAGCCGGACTCGAACCCGCGACCTCCCGGTTGCAAGTCGAGTATCCGACCAACTGGATCACAGACGCTCACCGTTTATTTAGATGAGTATAAATTAGGTGATTATTGGCATCCCCCCCCAAATGATCCCCCCACGGATATATTTGGCGGAGGCCCTCGTCCAGCAGTGGACGTCACGTGTCTAATAATTATGATGATATTT
Organism: Conopomorpha cramerella; assembly: GCA_012932125.1. Classification (NCBI taxonomy): domain Eukaryota; kingdom Metazoa; phylum Arthropoda; class Insecta; order Lepidoptera; family Gracillariidae; genus Conopomorpha; species Conopomorpha cramerella. Next base: position 13,181 of record SJJU01013828.1, read on the forward strand.
TTTGTTAAGTAAATGACTCTGCCTACCCCGCTTTGGGATTAAGAGGCGTGAAGTGTAAGTGTATATTTTTTGTTTTGATGTAAACATGATTAAGACATTATAATTTAATCGGAATATCAGTAGAACTATTTATTTAAAGGTCGCTTTTGTGTTTATTTGGCCGAGGTTCTAAGGATACAATAATAAACAGGTCAATTTTCGCACTCAATGATTTTTTTTTAAATCTTTTTATTTTGGAAACATACATACAATCACAACTATATACATACATCACAAGTGTCTAGGGATCAAGTACATTTTAGAAGATTGCAATCAAGAATATATTTTTCAAAAACTGAATCCATTCATAATTTATTCAAAATGTGGTGATAAGTCATTGATACAGGCATGAGGAATTAGGTAGCAGAACAATCCAGAAGATTTGATTTAAATAAAATAGATTTTTTTAGAGCTAAAAATGTTCTTGATCCCTAGACACTTTTGATGTGTGTATATAAAAATGAATTGATCTTCGTTAGTCTCCCTGAAACTCGAGAACGGCTGGACCGATTTGGCTAGTTTCGGTCTTGAATTACACGGAAGGTTTAAAAGGCCAAACTTCCAATACAAGGGGTACAAAAGTTATTTCCTATAGCGAAACAAATGTTTGCCGGGACAGCTAGTTTTAAAATAAATAGTATTCAATATGACAAAGAGTTTTGGCATTCGTAATCACGTAAAGGAATAGTCAAATATTGTATTGGCATTTTGAAAATTCAATTAAAGAAAATATAAAAAGTCGAAATTATCAAAATGTCAATCGGTTTTTTGAATTAGGACACTTTTGTTCTGGACTTATGTAATGTAGATATGTAATGTATGGGCAAATTGAGAAACCTCCTTTTTTTGAAGTCATCTCATAGTAAAAAAGGGAATCTAGCGGAGTAATTCTAGAAGTATAGGAGCCAAATATTATCTATGATTGCATTTAAGTATTCCAAACTTGGAATTGAGTGAAAATGAACACAAGCTAGCAGTTTAGGCTGTGATTGAACTAAAATTGTCTACCTATACGTGAATATTACTTTGCTATGTTGGTCAACTACCCTTACACATGATAAATTGGTATTATTATAAGTTATTGGTGTGGTGCAACGAATCACTTAAGTTAGTATCATTCGACAACAAAAGAGAGCGAACCCTCATGGAAAACAACGACGACCGACGGTGTAAACATTAAGTTTTCCTTATTGATCAGCTACAGCGGCGCCATCACACGATAAACCTTGGAATTATCGTCAACAAAACATCTCATGTTATTCTTTATTTTCCGTGTTTCCAAGATTCGACCACGGATGGCGCTGTTAGCGCATGTTACGTTTTATTTCTTTTTACACCCGTCTAATTCTTGATTTCAGAGTGTAAATGTCATAATTTTCCGCACATAAATAAGAATGACAACAACAGTTGTAAAAATCTGATATCATGTTGATGCATAAAACAACACTGCCATCACATCAGTCACATGTAGTCTGTGATGGGGCGAGCGCTGCTCAGCGATTGGTGGACACAATGCGTGGGCAGCCCTGCTATTGGATACATTCTCGGCCGTCGGTAAATCAGCGCATGCGCGAGCACGTGACGGCGCAAGGCGCGAAGGCCGTGGAACCGCACGCTAGGTCAACCACAGATGGCGCTAGCGGTATGTTTACTCCACGGACCAGTCTTACCACGTAACAATTACTGCCGTGACATAATTGACATAATACGCAGTTGAGTGGAGGATGTGATACGATAGCGCGCGGAGCCACGTGCACGGCTCGCCTCTATAGGTACTGCCTACCATCTTTAATCTAGTACCTAGTATAATAAAAACAACAACGCTTCAAAATATTCCGCTTGAAATGTTTTACTAAATTAAAAAAAAAATGCCTAGAGAGATAGCTTTTTGTATGGGGATGATGATGACATTGACATTGACGATTATCAATCATAATATCTTATTATGACTGTCTAGAAATAAGTTGAAGGATTCATGTAGATGATAGAGCATTCGCGGTTTGAAATTCTACGGGCGTGCGTCGTTCATTGGATATTATTTTTGATTTCATGTGTGCATACCACAATTCTATTATTTTATAGTACCTATCTGCATTTGCCGTATCTGGACCATGGACCAAGGTCAGTCTATGAAAATGGTGCTGTGCGAAGAGTATAACATGCTTGACAGAGGAAGATGGAGAGGAGGGATGAGGAAAGATATAATTCAGCTTTAGATTTTCGACTAACTGTACAAAGGTTATATTAATGCGAAGATTACTTCTGCGAGCTACAAAAGTATATTTTTAGCGATTGCATTCAGTGAAAATCCAAAAAGTGTACAGATTGCAAAGAAATGGTACTATCTCTACAAAAGTGGAAGATATACTACAAAATTAAGGGCCAACAAAAAAATATATATTAAATGAGAAAGTGTATAAAATGCTAACAAATCTTTTGTCATTGTCCCGTATAATCGCCATAGTAAAAGTTGTTCATATTGACGAGCTCAACAACGTTCCTAAGACCATTTCTCGGGGTCTAGTATAGGCAACTAGCTGCATGTTCCCGCATTTAACGTAGAATTAATAATACGTAGCTATGCGAGAAGTTGAAAGATAAGCATTAGGCACTTTTTAATGTGTATAGGGACAACCACAGCGTAGAACAAACTTTATAAATTAACTAGACATCTACGTATGTGTTTTAAATAGGTAAGTTTGGCAGAAGCTGGATGCGAGAAGCCGAAAACAGATCACAGTGGCGTGCAATTGGAGAGGCCTATGTC
>SJJU01013836.1:0-10245 GCA_012932125.1 Conopomorpha cramerella
TGTGGGATCCAAGACAGAAGGCTAGCCCCCCCCCGGAATCTAGCCCAGTCGTCACTGATTGAGCTCTTGTCTATTCTGGATGCCGCTGTAGATCCTGGCTCTAACAGGAATCACAGTGGTGGGCAAGTGGGTGGGAATATCCCGAAAATTAACTCCGTTAAGCAGTTTTTTCAAAACAACTTTCAACAAAGAGGAAATACGAAGAAAAATCCCATAAATATTCATAAATTGTTTTGATATAGATGTATAATTGCTGTTACGCAGCAATTACAAAACAACCATTAACTCTTTTCCCTGTTTTATATGCGAGCATATTTTGACTACGAAAGAACAGAGGATATTGCAAGTCTTTCATTAAATAAAAACGCACACGGAGGGCAGTCCCGCTTCCGGCGGAGGGTGTAATCGTCGATCGTGACTGTGCAGTTTGGAGATTGCAGGAGAATCTGTAATGTACAGTACGCTGCAGGAAAAACGTGATATCTCCACCGACAACGCGATACGCGCGCCCGTGGCCCTTTCGACCACTTACGAAACGTTGTTTTCGAAACCGTTTTGAGGAGAGAATTTTTTTTTTGGAAACTCTTTCCTAAAGCGGATTTTTTTAAACTTATTTATAAGGTAACGTATAAAAACTCCTTGAATATTGTACTAAGACCTAGCAACAAGAAAATTAAAACAGTACAAGGAAATCGATGAGGAAATTGAGTAATCTATAGAACTTTTTGTACAAAATTCAATAAAAATATACTTGGAAGGGCCCCAAATATTTACAATAAGTTACCCAAATTATTTTATGCCCTTGACAACATCAATGTGTTTAGAAGAAAATGTACTACACTGTCAAAGAGTTTATTGACGACAAGAGTTTAGAATTTTAATTGTAATGTATTGACATTTATTTAATAATTACCTATTTATTGTGCTAGGCAATGATAATATTGTATATTTACGAATGCATGACATTTTAATGCCCAATTGTTGTTTGCATGCCACAATAGGCTAAATAATTATGGCTTGAACACAAATGTACCTTAATAGTTTATTTGTACCATATTCTGCAAATAAACTATTTGGATTTGAATTTGCATAGAAATTATAACGCCATTCATTTTCAATATGAGGATAATAATAATGTACATACATAAAAGTGTGAATTGCTTCTTTTTTATTTAGACTGGTTCGTTTCCCACTGCTGGGCAAAGGCCAGATACTTTTGATTTGTGTATTGGTCTATACTAATATTATAAATAGGAAGGAGTTGGATTCTTATTATGAATTAACTGAAAAACAAAAAGGATTTCGATTATTCTTTCACAATTAGAATGCTCAATTATAGGTGTTGTGATTATCGAGGCAACTGAAAATAAGACAAGACAAGACAATACATTTATTTCTCTGCCAAGCACAAATAACACACACATAAAACAGAAAAGCAATATAAAAAAAAGAAAAAAATTCCCAGCATAATATTGAGCCAGCTGCCTTTTTGCATCATAAACTATTTATATTTGTTTTATTACGTTCAAATGTGTATTATTTCTCTTTGTTATTACTTTGTTACTTCTTGTAATTTGATGCGAATAAATCCTCTCTCTCTCTTTCTCTCTCTGTCTCTCTCTAAATTATGCAACATACATCTAAGTCTATGGATACGATAGATCGATGGTTTGAAAATAAATATACACTTTATTATATTCCCAAATATTTTATCCCGAAATTCCCACGGGAATGAGTAACAACGATATTCCCGCGGCACAGAGACTAGCTAGTCTTAATGTAAACTCATCATCATCAGCCCCTATATGTCCTCTGCGGGACATAGGCCTCTCCAATGTAAACACGCGCGTATAAAACTGCCTAGTATCGACTAACGATTAATACTGCGCGAATGAAAAAAAAAATATGTATTATAATATTTTCTCATTGGCAACAATGGGAGTTCTCGCGGAAACTGTGTCAAACTACTAGCAATTTTCTATTGAGGCGATGTGAAAAAAAAAAAAATCCCGTGTCATCACAGATCATTAGGCATACAGCGATGCCATTGTACTCCGCCGGAAGAAGTTTTGGGGGAAAAATGATTTTCATTCAATACGTCGTTATAGTTACACGGTACATTGCATGATATTTAGTTTAAAGGTATTTAACGTTTGTGGGTTCGAGACCTGAGGGCTAAGTATGCTACAATCTGGTAGTTGCATCGCTCTGGCATCGTAGCGGCAAACGATGTGCATCGCTGATTTACCACGACATAAGAAAAATCATTACTAATATTATAAATCGGAAAGTGAGTTTGTTTGTTCTGCTTTCACGCCGTAACTGCTGGACCGATTGCTTTGAAATTTTGCATACGTAAATTTAGAAGTCCGGATTAAATAATAGGGTTTTTATCCCGAAAAAAATTGAAACTTACATTTTATAAATCTCTTTCGTTAATCCACTTTCATCTATTCCCTCCATATGCCCAAACCACCGAAGCATGCCCTTTTCAATCTTGGTCACTACATCTTCTTTCAAACCGCAACTTTGTCTTATCACACTATTCCTTTTTTGAAGGCGACCCTTAATCAAACAAAGGCTAGTACATTGCCACTTGACCAATACATACTTTGAACCTTATTGAATATCTTCACTGGAATTGTCTAATGATTTCAGCGAACTTATCAGATTATAATCACATAAGGTATGTTACACTACAGGACACATACCTATTTAAACATTAAATAATAATTTCACATAGTACTAAAAAACTAGATTGTATGATAAACATCACCCGTGTTTATGTGATAGATTGGTCGGTAATTAGAATAATAAACGTCAATAGAGTCCAAAATCCACCAGAAAAGCACCAAACCTTGTCTGATTAAGGGTTAAAAAACTTTTTTTTAAACTGGTGTTAGATACAAAAACCATCTGACGGTACACATTTAGATAACATGAATGACACAGCGGTATTCCGCCGCAATCTGCCACAACGGTCGCTGCTATGGACTCGTCATGATAAACAACACACAACGTATCCAGACTCCTATCTTTATAGAAAGATCTACGGAAGCCAGCTCAGCTTGTGTCGTTCCGTTTATGCAAAATTACCTAAGTTATGCGGTAAACAGATGGGAAGAAGGGTGAAGGGGTTTCTTTTTTTTATTGTGTAGATATTCGTGTCGGCGTTTAAAAATACATTACATGAAGGAACGTTTAACATTTTATTTTTATTTAATACTAGTGGACCCGATAGACGCTGTCCTTTCTGAAGTATTAATATGAATATAGATTATAATATAGATTTAGCATAACCTCCAGGGTGACCGGTGACTAACAGTGGATGTATTTTTTTTTATTTAAATCTACAGGACCGGATAGACGTTGTCCTGTCTGATGTAGTGTTTGTAAGATTTAGTATAAACTCCAGGGTGACCTATGACCAGCAGTGGATGTAATTTTTTTTATAAGAGCCTTTTGCTGTCATTAATTAGCACAAGAAAAAATGTATTAGCGAAATCGGTCCTCGCGTTACGGAGTTATGCGCTTACCAACAAATTTTGCGTTTCATTTTTATATTATAGACTAGCTAACCCGGCAAACGTTTTGCCAATAAACATTACAGGACGCCCCGCGATTTCACAGGCAGTCTCCACCAAGTTTTAGAACCACAACTCCGAAATAACGTTTTTCTCATGTATAAACATCCACCCTAATTTTTACGTCCTTATGAGATGAATTTTGAAAAATTCTTTCTTGTATACTTTATCCAGAAATTCCTATGGGACGAGATAAAACGGGAGTAATATCGTGACACACTTAGTACTATAAAAAGATCAATTAACTGAGCTTTAAAAGAGCTTAATTAACCGCAAGCCCCTCATTTAACCCTTCTTGAAGAAAACGCGGTAACTACTTAAAAATCTGTATACATCCAACAACTGTGTAGGAGGACACCAAATACCACCCCAATGCACCATAATGCCCATTCACATGACCACAGTAAACTGAACTTTATATTCAACTAAACAAAGACTAAAATCAAACAATGGTCTACCAGCGATAGCGTACAAAACTTTCTATTGAAATTCAAAAACTGTGTTACACTCTTTATCCTGTAAAACTTAAGAAAGATGTCAACTTGACAAAAGCATTTTAAATTGAGCTGAGTTTTGGAGTAAAATGTTAGATATGACGTTCAACGTTTATAGGATGTGAATAGCTTTGATGCTTTTTGTACACCTCGGAGAAAGTTACTCGCAGTAGTCCAATCCTCATCTTCAAGTAATCGCGTACTTACAGCGGAACATCTATCTCTCCCGCTCTCAATAGTGCCAGATGATAGAGAGAGGGACATGCTCTGCAATCAACTTGCTGAAGGCACTGCATATAGCACTATTGGCTCCGTAACATGAGGTCTTATAGTAATATTGTTCTCGCTGTGTGACAGGGATAGCGCTAGACGAGTGGTATAACACTGTCCCTCTCACACAGTGTTAACCATTTACTTGTAAGTCTCGTGGTAGGTGCCTAATCCTCAGATTCGTGAGCTATCGGAATACTTGATATCGAAGTTATTTTTATGTCTGACGACACGATTTTATTTTTATGTCTGATCCAATGACCAATGACTAGAACCCACCAAATTTTATTTTTAAGCTTTTAGTACATTATCTTCATGAATACCTTTCTATTCTGATAAAACCGTTTAACATAAAAAGTTTCTTTTTATTCATTTTATTTAAAAGTCTTTAGTTATAGTGTATTGTACTAGTCGAGCTCTTCATTTGATACCCATATTGTAGGGTTTCTGAAAGAATAGGTCATCCGCCATTTTGTAGCGGCGGCCATCTTGGATCGACAATTATACTAAATTAAATTGTATTGTCACTGGAATTAAAGATCAATAGATCAATCTGACAACAGGAAGGTACTTAAATTTCAATGTCTAATTTTGACCCAGACAAACGTATGGGTCGAGCTAAATAAAATCGTTTAAAAAAACGCATACATGTGGTTGAAATGAGAAAGAGTCCTTTTTCGAAGTCGCTTAAAAAAAACCAACCAGTAAAAACCATTAGAATATAACTATTGTTGTGGTTTTCTTATGGAAGGAAGTATGGTAAGTAAGTTAGTCGGAACTGAACCATAAAAAACCTTTCGATTGTCCGTCGTATTGAGAACCATCCCTTTTTTTTTAAACAAAAAAATAAGGTATAACTATATCTTCGAAATTAAATAAAACAAATACACTCGTGAGCAAAAAATCCGGGTCAGATATAATTTTGTATACACAAAAATAAAAAAATATCTCGCAATCGAGCAGAGTTAGCTGCTAAAAGAAGCTGTTTTTAAATACTGTACTGTAAAACTGTCAATAAACATTCAATATTACTCATTAAAACTCAATATTGTTCACTGGATACCGGACCACGACGCATGCAACTGCGTCGAAACGTCGAGTAAAATAACAAAGGTAAGCTCGATTATATTCGCGCCTTGTCTTTGATTATTTTCGCGCCTATATACCCGGTGAACAATATTGAGTTATAATGTCTGTGCGCGTTTCATTAAAAAATTACTCATTAAATATGAGTACTTTCAGAATTATATGATTTATTGAAGTTTTATATTTATGACTCCAAATATTTGATCCCGATTGCACTATGTTCGGAAAACCACCCCACAAAACTATTATCTTTCGAAGTAAGGTACCTAGTTAAAATGTTTAAGCCGGGTCACTTAGTGATACCTAAACAACCACAACACCGGATTAACCACAAAATAATAATAAAGCCTCTAATGAAAATCGGAAACCCATAAATTTCTAAAGTAGGCAGGCGTTCGGCGACTCGCGGTCACAGATTCGGCATGCCTACCTACCATTCGGACCGAACTTTTTAATATTTCTTTTGTTGGAAAATTTTAATTAAACTAAATTAAAAACTTCGCCGTGCCGCAGTACGTCTTTTTTGACGTTTTCGTAATTAACCCCGAGAGGAGTGGGAGTGAAAAAAAAATATATTCGAATTATTCGCATTTATTTTTGCGTTCTCGAACTTGTTTTATGACTAGAACTAGCTGACCTGGCAAACGTTGTTTTACCAATATAATTCATATGTTATAAGCTACAAAATTGCCAAGTTTCATCAGTACTTTCTGGGTGAAAGTAGGACAAACATCCATCCATCCATACATCCAGACATCAATTCAAACTTTGTAATTTATAATATTAGTACGATTGTGTAGGCCAGTTAAGTTAGAACATATCAACATTATTCTATGTACCTAATACTTATCATAGTCACGTATGTATATTATTTTTTTATTTAAGTATAGTGTGTAATATTTATCTTCCTACCATGTTTGTCTATTCCCAACATTTTTTTTAATACTAACAGACAAGTTTTTGCCTTAGGAGATGGATGATATTTTGTATGGAGACTGTCAATTGTTTTTTAATTTCCCCACATTGCCGTCATAGTAAAAGTTGTTCATATTAACGAGCATAACAACTTTTCTAAGACAATTACTTGCTCGGGGCCCTTTTACACTCTATATTAAATTTTCTTATATTTGAAATACGTTTATTCTTTGATAGCACGATGTTTTCCTTCGCCATATAACCCGTCGCGCACCACAAAGTCATACATGTAATTACCTCATCAGGGAGATAGTGTTTCTTTAGCAGCTTGACGGCGTCTTCGAACCGCCGGTCTTGAAGGTCTTCGAACCGCACTCCACAAGGCACACGACCCCATATGGACGGTGCTGCGATCCTCTCTTCCAACTCTCTCATGCGTTGCGCTTCCTGCTCCGCGGATTGGGCCATTGTTGTTTGGCTTTTGTGTTAACTGAAATAAATTAATAATTTTAAAGATGCTTTTTTAATAGTGTTTCTTTGCTATAATAATATATTCCTAAAGTGATTCTTCAGGAATATATCTCCTTCTTCTTCTTTTCGAGTCGACAGCGTGTGTGTCCTCATATGTTCTGTAACCAGTATTCGGGCACACGCACAGCGTTATCTGTGGCCTCGTACAGGCCCTGCAGCGTGCAGGTGTCGGGGCACGAGGGGCAGACGAGCAGCTGATCCATGGATTGAGGCATTGCAGAGCATTCGCATCGATCCTCGGAGAAATAACCCCACCTCACTAGGTTTTCTTTACACCTACCGACCTGAGTTCGAAGGAAGGATTTCCAGGTCGATCAAGGTAGTGTGTTGCCTGGAGGAAGCTCCTCAGCAGGTGGAATAAAATCGGCGAGTGCGTATTTTTCTATCCAGACCTGTAAGCGTGCGTTTGGTGCGTTAACAGTAGCCGACACTCGTCCGAGAAAGCTATTTCGTATATATCTACTAAAGAAAACCGTGTCAAAATCCGTCCAATAATTTTAAAGATCTAAGCATACATAGGCACAGACAGCGAGAGGCAACTTTCTTTTATACTATGTATTTATTTTAAAATCTTTATTGCAAAGGATAACATCTACATGATCATCATCACCATCATCATCAGCCGATATTTGTCCATGGCCATGATAGCATGGCCTAGCCATAACCCCTTGCATGAATTATCAAATACCTACTGACTTCTAATTAGGTCAATGTACTTTGCAATAATTGTTTAATGAACTGAAGATTTCAACTATGTGGGGAGAGGAAAGGCTCTTAGCTTTAGATTTGTTTTCAAGGAAAAAGTCGGCTTAATTCTTGATACCACTAAGCAAACGCAAACAGAAATGAATGAGGAAAATCAGGTACTCTGTTTAAAACTAATAAATTTTTCATTATTTTCTATCTATTACATACGAGAAAAGCTCACTTTTTTGTGCTAAGACCATTGCTATATCTGATGACTGCAGCAATTTTATACTCTGTATAAAATTACTCCGAGCAATGGTCTTAGAAACGTTGTTGGGCTCGTTAATATGAACAACTTTTACTATGGTGACAAGGTGGAGAAACAAAAAAAATATATTTTCATCTCCATACAAATTAGACAAACATTTTGTATGAGGATTGAAAAACATCTTTTTTAATTTCCCCACATTTTGTCCAACCTGAAAGTTGTTCATGTTGACGAGCCCAACAACGTTTCTAAAACCATTGCTCGGGGTCATTTTACATACAATATATACATAATAATCAGAGTATCTATAATTTTAAAGTAAAAAGTACCAGTTTCTACCAGTACTAGCCACTCGTCTATACAATTTTCCAAAGTTCCCCTCGATTTATCTGGTCTGCCATCATCAAACCCTGATTCCCTAATCACAGCATCACCTTTGAACTTTCCATAAAAAAATATCATAAATATTGGTTCGTGAACCACGAAGTTATCGGCCAACAGACATAAACAAAAACATGTATACCGGAATTGTTTCACACCTCTCGGCAAACGGAGTGTAGGACGACCTAAGGCAAGGTGGACTTATGATATCCTCAAGATGGCTGCCAGAAGCTGGATGTGATGTGCCGAAAACAGATCACAGTAGCATGCAACAGGAGAGGCCTGTGTCTAGCAGTGGACAAATATGGACTGATGATGATGATGATGAGTTACCTGCTTTTTTGAAGTCGCTTAAAAATAAACCATAAGTATTATACATACACTATTTACTTTCGAGTATTCAGGTGGCTTGAACACATCTACTAGCTGAGCAGACCTCTTGCTTGACACCTGCTTTTCTCTACGGCTCGATGCAGAGCTTAAGGGGTCTGGTTGCTGTCGTCCTGGTAATGGTTAATATAGTGAATATAATCTAAATATATAAAACGAAAAGCTGACTGACTGACATATCAACGCAAATCCCTAAAAGGGGCTGGATAGAACTTCACAGGACCCTTTGGCCACTTTTAGCATAATACGGAGTTAAGAATGTCAATAGTGAACTTCAGTTACCTACAAGTTGCTTGCTCATCGCCTGAACCCTAAATCTCTAGATCGCGTAGTCAGCTTTTACGACATGCCAGGAAGAAGGGCAGCTGATTCATACTACGTACGTATTTACATCTCAGATCAGCATGCTATAGTTAGTATGTACGTGCCTACATTTAAAAATACGCGTATATGTATATGGTTGAAATGAGAAAGAGTCCGTTTTCGAAGTCGCTTAAAAAATAAACAGCCAGTAAAAACCGTTAGCATATAACTATTGTTGTGGTTTCTTATGGAAGGAAGCATCGTCGGACCAAAAATAACTTTTCGATTGTCCCACGAATTGAGAGCCTTCCCTTTTTTATGAAACAAAAAAATAAGGTATAACTGCCAGGAAGAAGGGCAGCTGATTCGTACTACGTACGTATTTACATCTCAGATCAGCATGGTATAGTTAGTAGGTACGTACCTACATTACAATTTATTTCTTCCGAAACTGAAGATTTTAATACTTGAAATGTAAATTGCTCATTGGTTTTAATTTTCTTAAAATAAATTACTGATAAACGGGAATTAATGTAAGAGAAACTAAAAAAAAATATATTTGTAGCCAAAAGTAAATATTTGTAAACAAAACAAATATTGACTGACAGTAGGTTTTTTCTCTATATTTTGCGCAAGTGTTTAGAGCCATCGAGATTTTTTTTTATAAGAAAAATAAATAAAATTAGTTCAGTTCCGACAATGGCATTAATGAATTAGCCACAAATCTGTATTTTTTTGACAGATTGAAATCGGTTCTTTTTATCTTTAAAGTTATTTTGTAACACGTACATAAATAACGCAATAGGGGTGAACATTTTGGGAATAGACGTTTTAGTTTATTTATCTACACGAATATTAGAAAGAGGAAACCTTTGTTTGGTTGTAATGAAAAGGCTCAAAAACTTCTGGACCGATATAAAACGAGACAACAATATTAAAAACATGCTGGAGTGAAAGAGTAAAATACATTATTTTCTGTCCCTTAGTGCGTAGTAGGGTAAAGTTTGGATCCGCAAGTACACATCAAAAGTGTCTAGGGATCAAGAACATCTAAAAGCTCTAAAAAAATCTTATTATTTTCGATAGATTTTTGGGGAAAAGAGACTTGCAAGTTTAGTTGTATGATTTTCTTACAGTATTTATCACACAAGCAAAGGAATTCCTTTCTTTTCAAAGCGCTCTTCGCTGATATTTAGTTGACACCACAATAACATCGCAATATTCTAATAGTTACCTTGATTTTGGTTATTCACTTTAAACATGACATATTCGGCAACAACGTACTTTGGAGTATCCAGACTTCGGTGGCGTGCACTTGCTTTTACGACAAGGTAGG
>SJJU01013837.1:0-17953 GCA_012932125.1 Conopomorpha cramerella
CATAAGAAGTTATGTTCTTAGGTAACCATGTGATCCATTTTAATAACAAGAAAAACTGCATACTTCCATTAAAAAAAAAGTTCTAATATTGTATTAAAAAAAAAACAGTGGCTACTTCAAACACCTAGTAAAGTATGTGAAAACAATGCATTGTATTAATTTTTGGATATTATGTTTCATAGAAACATTTACTTAAGACCTATGGAATCGATCTCTAAATAGAAATTGTGTCAGTTTTTTCTCTCTCAAAACAACCGGGTTCGATTGCCGTGTTGAGTACAGGTTATTTTTTAAATGTATGAATGCAGTTTTTCTTCTTATAAAAATCGGTAACATGGTTCCTAAGAACAAATCGTCATATGTGTTATAGTTTCAGACTTTCCCATACTGACCGATTTGAATGCGCCACCATGTATATTTACATTATTATTATAGTATATATTGTAGTGTTTGTTAAACTATTTATGCTGAACCGATTAGACTGAACAGTGATGGGGAGGTAGCCTAAGACTAGAAGACGGACATGGGATACTTTTTATCCCGACCCTGTAAGACTTTTATAGTTTTCATGAAATACTGAAACAACGCGAATGATTTCGCGGGGCGTCCACTAGTGCGTATACATACATAGGTTTACGACTCTCTCCCAGAGGGCTAATCTGATACAAGAAATATTATGCTATTCACTTTGCCTTTTCATTAATAACTTACTAGTAATAAAAGTTAAGTTACACTGCGTTAAAATACAAACGTCTTAAGACAGAGTTTAACATTTTTTGAGCGTCTGTGGTCCAGTTGGTCGGACACTTGACTTGTAACCGGGAGGTCCCGGGTTCGAGTCCGGCTACTGGACGTGTACCAATGGGACTCTTTTTCAGAGCCTATGTACGCACCGCAACGCTCGTACGGTGAAGGACAACATCGTGATGAAACCCGCACACCACAAGGTGTGTGAAACCTATAACGGCGATGGGCTCCCCCCCTGTCACGTTGGGTTAAATACGCTTGGTGAACCGTGGGCATTTGCTTTGGCAAGTGCCTCTGCCTACCCCTCTTTGGGATTAAAGGCGTGAAGTGTATTTATTTTTATTTTTTTAACATTTTATGGGAGACGGTATGTGTGAAACAGACCGGGACCTCGCGATACAGGCTTGCCTAGTGCGGGGACCGTTGGACAATGAAGAAGCAGCATAACAGAAAACTACCCTCATTTTATATTTACTGTTAAATTATAAACTATGTCTGTTATGTTGTTTATATTAAGTCTTTTGGTAAATAAATCTATTTGTATTTGTATGTGAGATAAAAAAAACCATAACCAAAGGGTAAAGTGAACGAACTTGATTCCTATGTGTTGTGTAGCTTGAGCATAGTTTGTCTCGTTTACACAAACACGATTAGAGCGAGACAAGTGTTATTTGAGCACAGATCTGGGCTTAACCCTTAACTGCATGATTTGTCATGTTTTGTCCTGTGTGGCCTGTATCATGGGAAAAAAATAAAAAAAATTAAAATTAATAAAATTAAACGTGGTCTAAAGTCAATAATGCGTTCATACGTATTAATTGTACCTTTGACAATAATTTAGAATAAAAATCTGTAGATGAGGCGGCTAGAACAAAAAAAAATATACTTATGTAGTATTACATCACTATGCAGCTAAGGGTTAAGGAGTTTCACTATCAAGTTTAAGACCTAACGAAGTTATTGGTAATACAGCCTGCACAAGGAAAACACGCTGAGCAAAGAGAGCACCACCGCAAGTACAGTCACGCACACAAGCAAGAACGACACCGAGAAAATTGTCAACAGCGAGCCGGGGACTGACAGTAACGATGGACAGGTGAGTCGAAAAATGCTTAACACCAGTGGCGCGCGCTGGCTTTTACGACAAGGTAAACAGTAACCAAGGATTTACACTTATGTATAGGTAAACTTGTCTTTACGAAGTATAGGTAACTCACCCACAAAACACAGGACCTTCGTTACCCTATGTCGAGAGTACAACAAAAAAAGATCTAGTAATAACTCTATTATTAGGTCGGGAAGCCAAAATACTAAGGCAGTGTCTTTTTGCTTATATGGTGTGCACGCCACTGCGTAAAACAATAATATGTATCTTAACCCTTAATCAGACAAGGTTAGGTGTTTTTCTGATGGATTTTGGACTCTATCGACGTTTGTTATTTTAATTACCGACTCCATCACATAATCCCGGATCAACCCGGATTCTCGGACAGAATCCTGATGTTTTTCATAAAATCTAGCTTTTAAGTATAATTTGAAATTAATGTTTTAATAGGTATGTACCTCGTGTGTTCATAAGTTTTGAGACGAAATAAAAGTTGCATTACTTTTTTAATAATTTACTTATATTTCAAAAATTTTCCGTGCACATTAAATAGACACTTATCAACAATAAAATATAATTGTTATTCGAAATGACCGCCCCTGTTTTTAATACAGGCCCTTAGACGATTTGGCCAGTCATCAATTACGGCACGAATCTTTTCCAGCGGAATTAGCTTTGCTTCTCGGACAAGGGCTCGCTTCAATGACTCCAAGTTTGGGTGGGACTTTCGGCAGGCCCTGAGCTCTAATTCCGTCCATAAAGAAAAATCAAGCGGGTTGAGGTCGGGACTGGAGGAGGGCCATTCGTCCGCCGCGATGAAGGCCGGAACATTTTCTCGCAACCAAGCTTGGGTGGATTTTGCCTTATGGGATGGCGCCGAGTCTTGCTGGAAAACCCAATCCTTATTGTGAAATAAAGTATGAGACAGGGGTTTCACGACAGACTCTAAGATGTCACTTTGGTAATTCTTGGCTTTCACCTTGACGCTTTTTGGCAGAAATGGAGTGGAGTGACACCTTCGTACGAAACTCCCCACCATACCATCACACTGGCCGGATGATGAGACCGCGAGACATTTCGTGCTGAAGCTGGGACATCCTTGCTACTTTTGGCATACACTTTATTATTTTGTCGATTGAACTTTTCTTCGACAGTAAAGATTTTCTCATCGGTGAAGAGTATCTTCCTCGCATCGTGTCTCTTAAGCAGTATTGGACAACGTTCGCGTCGCAATTTACGAAGGCGATCGTTTAAAAAGTGAACTTTCCTACGGCTATACGCCTTTACCTTCAGATCATATTTCAGTATTCTGTTCACTGAAACGCGCGAAATATTAGTCTGCAGAGCGAGTTTCTTCTGAGTGCGACATGGATTTCGGCGAAGTCTCTCTCTGATGATTTTGATGTTCGCAGGCGTCCTCACAGAGCGTGGCCGACCACTTCTTTCACGATCTTGCAAAGAACTTGTCTCCTTGTATCGTTTAATAGTGTAATACACGAAGTTACGGCTCACTCCAAAAGTTTTCATCTCACGGAAAATTTCCATTGGTTTTTTTCCTACCTTATGTAGCGAAATAACGGTCGCACGTAATTCTTTAGTTCCCTCCATCGCGAGAAAATTAAAAGAAATGAATCTGTCAACCATAAAAATTAAAAGTTAACATTCCAAATTGAAAAATTGGAATAAGAAAAAATTATCAGCCAGTAACATTTTTTCTTTTTTTTTGAGTACAAAGTTTGTCTCAAAACTTATGAACACACGAGGTACATATGTGTCCTGTAGTGTTACATACCTTATGTGATTATTCTCTGATAACTTCTCAGAATTTTTCAGATAATTCCAGAGAAGACATTCAATAAGGTTCAAAGTATGTGTTGGTCAAATGGTCTATATACGAGCCTTTGTTTGATTAAGGGTTAATATTTAGGTCGAAGCGAATTATCATAATCGCCAACTCGTCTGCCAAGTGTGGCGATTATTCTCATTTCCCCCCCAAATTATCATGGAAATCACTGGGGTAGGCTCTCGTCCAGAAGTGGAAGTCATATGGCTGATGATGGTGCATACATGTATCTCTCTGTATGATACCTTATCGCTGAGGAAGGGGATAACTAGTGAATCCATATCATGGATGCCTCAGAGGCCGCTAAACAATCCCCGATTCTACCACTTTATCTGTTCGCATAGCAAAAGCCTTTTCTGTTGAGATCGAGTCGAGTCGATAGACTGTGAGCGGGACATGCTACTATCGCTCCCCCAATCCAGAAAATGGTCCTGGAGGGCGTAGCGCGGCTGGGGTCACCCATGGATGTAGTTGCTCAGGCTGTTCCAGGTGTCCCGGCAATAACGCGCGAGTGGTCACCGCGGGGTTTTAGTGGGTGTGAGTCTCACATAATCACTGTTGTAATATCTGGTTTTCCCCACGATAAAAAAAGCTAATGATGTGGTTATCCTCTTCACAATCACTGAGATGTGTATTTGTTGACTTACCGAAACATAATATAAATACAAGACATAACACAATATTTCTGTTAAACTGTATTATATCAGTTACTACGTAACGTGATTAAATTCAGTATTCTCTTTTCTCCAAAATAAGAAAAATAACACATATATTTTTTGTCGTACAATTTTTCCCCGTGTGAAGTCATACTTTACTTACCAGTTTAAAACAATAGGTACTATATTACAACTACGTAGTATCATAGTTCAGTTTACAAAAACCAACCTAACAAAAGATCGTTTAAATTGACTTAGTAGGTACTACCAGGCTAATACACGTTAACTAAGCTGTATTACATTTGAATGTATAGCCACGTTCACAAATCATTTAATCGAAACGTTACATTTGATTCCTAATATCCTACATTTTCTTTCTGAGTCGTTGGATAGGTATGAATGTAGATGAAGCGAAAGGGGTATGTCAGGATCGTGACAAATGGAGATATGTAATCTCCGCCTACCCCTCTGGGAGACAGGCGTGAAGTGTATGTATGTGTATGTATGGATAGGTGTCAATCCTTGGGCATTACTGCCTACCTTGTCGTAAAAGCCAGTGCACGCCACTGAATCTTAGGATGGTAGACCAACTGTACATGTATTGACAGATCACGTGTGAGTACTAAATGTTCGACAACGCTTGACCAACACGTGGTTACGTGTGTGTGTGTGTGTGTGATGTGTTTATGCTGCAATGATGTCATACACAACTCGGGAGATTATTCCGAGTGACCTACTCATCATTTGTATACCTACATACACGTACAAAAGGTTCCGATCAAAGTAACACTAACTTGCGAAATCATGAGCCTCTAATTCAAACGATATCAGTCTCTCTGTAGATTAGAATAGAGTTAATTTTGGCATTCGCTTAAAAAAGTTGCCAGATAAGTGAATAAAAACTTCACATAATGATGTCATAAATTACATATCGCAGCGAATTGATGATGGCATACACACTTCAAGTGTTATGGTTAATTCATGAATGAGATAATACCTAGGATATTTATTATTTTAAAGCACTAGGGTGACAATGATTCACGTCTTAAAGTTCGCTGAATTTTAAAATGAAATATTGAACACCAACTGAACCGGCAAATATTATTTTACCCACATGCATTATTTACAACAATATTTTCGAATTTAAAAGTAGCTTATGTCTTTTCTCAGGCTCTAAACTGTCCGTATAGCAAATTTAATTTAAATCAGTTTAGTAGTTTTGTTGTAAAAGCGAGACAGACAGAGTTACTTTCGCATTTATGAGTGACAAGAGTTACTTCCCACCGCGGACATTTACTTAGGTGATGAGCTTTAAAGTACTTGTTGGGTGTGTCTGGGTGTTTTATTCATATAAGTATGTATTTAAGTAAGTATATTTCGTTGCCTGATTTCAATAACACAAGTGCTTTAGCTACTTAACATGGGATGAAGGCAATGTGTGTGTTGTTGTAAAATATTTATTAAGAAAACTAGTGGACTCGACAGACGTTGTTCTTTCTTAACTATTAAGATGAATATAAAATTAGTATAACTTCCAGGGTGGCCTGTGCCCAGCAGTGGATGTCACGAATAAACTATCTACTATATAAATTATCCTATCTCTCAAATTGGACGAAATTACATATAAATACAATGTGACGGGTCCGTTGGTGTAGTGGTCAGCATGTCTGCCTCTGCTCCGTAGGGTCGTGGGTTCGATTCCCACCGCTGACAGGTGCTTAGGTGATGATCTTTTAAGCATTTGTTGGATGTGTCTGGGTGTTTTATTTATATAAGTATATATTTGAATGAAAAAAATATATTTATAAGTAAATATCTCTCGTTGCCTGATTTCCATAACACAAGTGCTTTAGCTACTTAACCCATGTTAAGGCAAAGTGTGTGTTGTTCTAAAATATTTATTTATTATTTAAATGCCAACTCTTGTGAATATCGGTAGCCTTGGTGAAGAGTTCATTGGGTACAAACATCATTCAACACTGAATTTTTATATATTAACATTATGTCCACTAATGTTCTAACAACATTGTCAGCAGATCAAAAAGCCTCCAGTGCCTACCAAGAAGAGTCCCACGCCGGGTGTGGGCAGCATATTCAGCGGGTTGAAGAACAAGATGTTGTCCTCCGACAAAGCTGACAAAGCCGATAAGGCGGACAAGTGAGTAGCTAAGTACCTAGTACCAGAGTGATCCGGGTTCTTAAGGATCCGGGTGTTTCTGGATCCACATGTATAAGCTCAGGTTCATAATACTTAATGGGATATCTTTACTAAACGCACTCATCTGATATCTCCATGTGTTTTTTTTATCACTATGAACAAGCGTTTGACCACCGTCCTGCCTGATGTCAAGCAGCGGTGTGGATCTACGATGGAGCGCACTTATTCATTAGGTACCTATTTACCACAGTGATTTGAAGACCTTTAGACTGTACTGCGCAGGAAACACAGACTCCGGCAAGTCATTCCACATCCTGTTCTTTTTTTAAAACCGTTATCATGTACTCGTAGTGTGAACTTTTAATTTCGGTCTAGTTCGCATTAACCGGTTAATAAACCGGTTTATATTTAGCGAACATTTAAAATCGGTTTTGGGATGATTAACCTTAAATAACAGGTGTATACCGGTTAATCTGACCTAATAGAAGTAACAATACGGAGAGTGGGTAGAATTGAAACTAGTCTCAGGATGTTTTGTGTCCATCTGCCACCGCCGCCGCTGATACCGGTTAATTTCGTTCGTAATTCAGTTCTCGAAATGCTTACTAAAAGTTCGGAGCTTAACCATTATTAACCGGTATAAAACGGTTAATTATTAACCGGTATAAAACGGTCAATTATTAACCGGTATAAAACGGTTAAATATTAACCGGTCCCAAGCCCTGAGTTAACAGTGTATTGTGGTTTCTCAGGGTCAGTCTTCATCACATTCATCTCCTGATCAGTAGTAGATGAGGAATGTGAATGTTGATGTCAATCAGAATATTTATTGAAGTTGTTGCAAGATGTTTCGGACAAAGAGGGTTTGAATGATCATCGACATAGAACACCGTAGCGCCATCTTTTGAGAAAATAGAAAAATAATTGAAAACTAAAATAAAACAGCCTCATTACATGACACATTTTAATTAAATCATTTTTTAAATAAACGCGCACTGACATGATATTAAATGTTTAAAACGGGTATTATAGCGCGAAGATTAACGATTATTTTAATTACTTACAACAAACTGTCAATAGAGTCTAATCCGACATATTATAGAAGTCTCTAAGGTCGTTTTTTCCCCGACAAATGATTGACTAGTGGCTGACAATAGAGTATAATGGATTCCCATGAGAAGAAATGTTGGCTCAATGCCAATATGTTTTGTGTCTTGTGTGCGCATGTTAAATAATGCTACAACAATGTACTGCTAATGTATTGTTAAGTATTTTTGCTACTGTTGAATTTCAGTATTATATACGTATTACAGATCACAGTGGCGTGCAATTGGAGAGGCCTATGTCCAGCAGTGGACAAGTATGGGCTGATGATGATACGTATTACACGAGCTAATCTAGTGGACCCGTTTTGGGGGTTTCTGAATTTGTCTTAATACAAATTCGTCACTCGTTTTTATACAAAGATTTACGTGACGTTTACATATTACCAGCTGTCCCGGAAAACATTTGATTTGCCACAATAAGTTGCCTTTGTACCACTAAGAGCTAAAAATGTTCTTGATCCCTAGACACTTTTGATGTGTGTAATAAACTATACCAATATTCACTGTGTACGCCTTTTAATGTCAATTCTAATTTTAATTGTTAGGTAATCATCAGTGGCGTGCACTGGCTTTTACGACAAGGTAGGCAGTAATCCCCAAGGATTGACACCTATGTATAGGTAACTTGTCTTTACGAAATATATGTACCTACATATCTTCTCACCCACAAAACACAGGAGCTTCGTTAGCCTATGTCGTGAGTACAACACAAAAAAACATCTAGAAATAACTCTATTATCTACTAGGTCGGGCAGCCAAAATACTAAGGTAGGCAGTGTCTTTTTGCCTATATGGTGTGCACGCCACTGGTAATCATAGATAATCGTCAGCTGAAAACGTACTTACCTTGTATTAAGTGTATTTGTGTGTTGTGAAGGGAGAAGCCCCCGCCGCCGACGTCAGCGCCCCCCGGCGGAGGGGAGACAGACAAGCCCGACGGCGCGGCGGTCAGCAGGCCCAACTCTAACACCTTCGACCATGTTGAGAGGAACTCTATACTCAACGACCCCAGGGCTGGCAGGTAAGCTATTGTGTATATTTCGCACCTTCGGTAAGACAAGGGCATAACTGAACTTATTTTAATTTTACAGGAGTAATTTTAAGATTTTTTTTCTCAATTAATGTCATAATACTGAGTGAATATATTTTTTTATTCTTTCATATTAAAAACACAATTTCATAATAAAAATAAAATAAATACACTTCACGCCTTTTAATCCCAAAGCGGGGTAGGCAGAGGCACTTGCTTAATAAGCAAATGCCCACGGTTCACCAAGCGAATTTAACCCAACGTGACAGGGGGTGAGCCCATCGCCGTTATAGGGTTCACACATCTTGTGGTGTGCGGGTTTCATCACAATTTTGTCCTTCACCGTACAAACGTTGCGTTGCGTACATAGGCTCTGAAAAGGAGTCCCATTGGTACACGTCCAGTAGCCGGACTCGGTCCCGCGACCTCCCGGTTAGAAGTCAAGTATCCGGCCAACTGGACCACAGACGCTCTTATGTATATGTATATCTTTATCTTTAAACGAGCAATTCTTGTATATATATATATATAATTGGAATCTCGGAAACGGCTGCACCAATTTTCATGAAATTTGGTATGTAGAAAGATTTGGGGGCGATAAATCGATCTAGCTAGGTTTAATTTTTAGAAAACATCTTTCCAACCGTGTTTTCTGGCATGAAAAATTGCTCAAATTGTTAATACGACTCTTACTGGCATCTATTGCCGAGTAGTAATACTATGCTATACGTAGGATGGTGCGGGGGACGTTTTGGTTTTGAAGTAACTAGGGATGGGGTTATGAAAAAATCGAAGGAAAATAATCGATTTTTTTACTTCGAGCGAAGCTCGGTCGTCCAGGTACTCAATAAATAAAACGAGCATATTGTTTTGTCTGTCAGAGTGAAGGCGCCGCGTCGCCGGCCACCCAGCCAGGCGCTGCGCGACGACACACCGCAACTCATTGGACTCAGCAACGGACACGAAGGTAAATAAAAAAAAATACACTTCACGCCTTTCAATCGCGAAGCGGGGTAGGCAGAGGCACCGAAGGTAAATACTCTCGTATTATAAGTACCTCATAGGTACCAGTGGCGTGCGCACCATACAGGCAAAAAGGCACTGCCTACCTAGAATGTTCACGTCGTGGCGGCAGCGGCGGCGGCGAAAGTAAAAATTGTGTAACACCAAAACTCAAAACGCATCATTTGTATGACGGTCTTTACCCACCGGAGCTCATAATACGGTGGTCAACAAGTATCAGGTTCGACAAGGACACACCCCCTACAATAATATCACAATAAAAAATAATCTCCGTTGTGTTGTAGTACTAAGACCCCACGGGTCTAATTATACTGGCTTTAAAGTACAAGGCAGTGAGTTGGTAGCCTAGAGGTAACTACGACCCAACAAGTTAAACATATAAAAGAACCTCTCTTGTATGGTGATTGAAAGCAATCGCGGGTCAAACAATGATCGTTGTGTTACAGTAGGCACGGCCGTTCAGTGCCTGTCGACGTCGGTCGCCGTAGTACCAAGAAGCAAGAAACTGAAATAGTGCGAGCGGTGCAGATATATTTTACTTCCATAGCGCGGAAACCACGCGGAAACGAGATAGAATGCACCAACTCCAGCCGCAGGAGTTGCAAAATTAACCAATCACAGCCGAGCCGCCGGCCGCCTGACGCTATGCGGGCTCGATGGCTTGCCATGCGCGCGCATAGGTACCTAATATTTTTGGGACTAAATTACAGACTTTGAAATATGTAGATAAGACATAAAATAAAATATGTGCAATTTAGCCAGGGGTAATATTTTTTGGGATCAGGAAAATATTTACCTACTCAATTTCTACAGAAATTAACTGTATTGTATAAATATATTTGTTAATTGACTTGTTTAGTTTAAAACAAACATTAGTTAATATTTTTTTCTTTTCCTGTAATATATTTTTTTTTTCGTATCTACCTAGAAATGTGCGAGCGTGAACAAAATGTTTCTTCCTTCACGATAGAGGATCCCTGCTAAAGTCGTAAGAAGAACGTAGTTTCAATGTCTCACTATGTTACATTTTTTTTAGTAGGTACGTGTCTAACCATTTCAATAGATAATAATTTGTAGACAACGTATTGGTGGCTGCCAAAATAGTTGCACATATTTCCAATAGATGGCGGTGGTTGTACTTCTAAATGGCGCTATCGTTTGGTCAATAGATGGGTATATAATTGATAAGATTTCGGAAGTTGACATGGCCATGGTCAGGTATGTCCAGTGCCTACCCCGTCTTGAAATGCTGTGCACGCCACTGCTCTGCCTACCCCTCTTTGGGATTAAAGGCGTGAAGTGTATTTTTTTTTCTATCCTTATCACGAACTTCAACAAGTACTAGTTAGTCGCTTCTACGATTTTTTTAAAGTTCCCCTCGATGCATCTAGTCTGCCATGATCAAACCCCGATTTCCTTAATATGGGACCGCCTTTGAAATTCTTTATTTAAAGGTTAAGTGCTTAGAAATAAGTGGCATTGTACCCGCTATATTATTATGTTACCCTATAGTGCGGGACACAGGTTCATTTTGTAGTTTGTAATATTTCCCTTAGAAATAGCTTCTTTCCAACAAAAAATCCAAATCGGTTCATAAATGACGAAGTTATTCGAGAACAAAGATTAAAAGCGTACGGTCGAATTGAGAAACCTCCTCCTTTTTTTTAATCTAAAAGCGAATGATCTATAAGCCGTTTACAATACGAAGCCCATATATTTCTTTAAAACCTTTCTTTCCATCAAAATAAGAAGATATCACAATGTAATCTGAAGATAATTATTATTCTGTTATTGCAACAGTAGAACAATCGCTATAGATTTGCGATAAGAAATCTGAAAACTGTTTTTCTTCCTACTGAACGGACTATAATGAAACTTGAGAGTGAAAATCAGACATTTAATCTGGGTACTTATTGTTTAAGGAAACGTTTGGATCGGTCTGTAAAATTAAGTAAATATACGCACATTGCTTTATCAAAATGTATTAGCGAAAAAAAAATGCATTAGCAGATTTAGAGATAAAAAAATTGTTAATACATTCGTTTGAAATTCGATAAACCTGCTTAACAACAGCAATTTCGTTTTACCTCATTTTATGTTACTAAGGTCGGATTCTGATATCTCTTTGACACAAACACATAGCCGTGTGGTGACGTCGAATAGAAAACATGTGTCACCACTCCAGCCCAACTTTTTCAGTCGTGTGGTTTGTAAGCAGCCACAGAGGGAACTCTCCAGCACTCTCTGTGAGTTAAACCACAACACCACTGCGATCGCCATCCCGCCTGTCAAGCGTGGCGATTATTGACGTGATCAAATGATCATGGTAATCATTGGGGGAGACCCTCGAACAACAGTGGAGACTGGAGATCATGTGGCTGATGATGATGACACAAGCACGATTAGAACGAAACAAATGCTACTTGAACAGATCTGAGATTCAGACAGTATCTACTTTACCCTTAAATACCTATGGTATCAATTATTAAATCCAACAAATTTTGGACCACATCAATCATTCAGTCATTATTCTTAACGGTTAGATTTAATAAAAACAAAAAATACATTGCGTTTTTTTTTTGGATTTTTTCCTTAATCTAAAAGTCACTAAAAGAAGCGCATTATACCTAGTATTAAGGGGAGTTTCGAATACGGCTCAAACTCCGTGGCGTAAACTAGTATCTATCTAGTATTGTAATAATATGTGCAATTAAATTATAAAACTACATAGAGGTATAATAAAAATTACTTATCGTAGTCTACTATGGATAGGTATTTATAGATAGGTATAAGGTCAGGCTTTTGTTTACGGATACCGGATCTACACTGCTAGCCGACAGTTTATCAATGTTTGCGAGTTTAAATTTATCAGTGCTCTGCACTAATATTGAATTCACGGTCACGTACAATGACCCCCGTATTATGCAATGCATGATAATAGTGTCTGCTTAGGTAATACCAAAACGCAGTAAGTGGACTTTTATGCAAAATTCATCACATACTTTTTGTGTACTAAATGCAAATGGTAGTTCTATGACTTCCAATACACGCCGTCAAAGGCTTCGTAATATCGCGGGCTAAATATATTATCTATCAAAGAACTTTATACATACCTTTTTTTTCTATTGAAGGAACCTTCTGGTAACAACAAACACCACCGAAAAAGAAATAGCGAATGGCGTGTGACCAAGAAAAATAAGGATTTATTTTATGTTCAAACTAGCTGTCCCAGAAAAAATATTTTTCCATAGTAAGCCTATGAACCTTGTGTATTGGAAGAAATACAGCATAACAGGGGTATGAAAAATCCATAATAACTGGATTGTCAGACCTACAGAATATTTTGTTTTTAAAAAACTAAGAACAAGCGTTTGACCACCATCCTGTCTGACATTAAGCAGTGATGCATATAAAGTTTCATGAAAAATCGGTCACCCCGCTTCAGTGTTCGGAGTATAATAAATAACATATTGTGTGTATCTACTGTTCCCGTGGACTCTACTGAGTCCAATTTAGCACGTGTCAAAGTCCCTGATGAAAAAAAAAAACAATCGACATCATACACAAATCACAATCAGGTGATGGAGTTATAAATAAATATACAAGTACTCACAGGCAATAAGAAGTCCGCAGCCGAGTGAGAAGTAAATGAGCTTCCCGCTGAACAGCAGGCCCACCAGGTAGTACAGCATCGGCGTCAACGTCACAACGGCCCAGGTCAATGTGTTGATCAGCGAGTAAATGCGCGGCGGCACCTCGAATGGCTCCACCCTCTCGACGCCGGACTCCAGGAAGAAATCACCCGTGTTCATGAACGAATCTTGCATTTTGTCCTACAAATTGCCAGTATGTTTTAAAAAAAAAAAAAACATTTCTAAGTAGGAACGTAAAAATCATACCTACATGTGTCATGATTCTCAATAATTTGTCTTGCGATTGTCATACTTTTAAATAAGTTGGCTAATACGTTGTTCAATCTAGACCACTACTTTGGCCAATAGCAATGCACCATGCCGTAGGACGCCATCTT
This sequence comes from Conopomorpha cramerella, assembly GCA_012932125.1. Lineage (NCBI taxonomy): Eukaryota > Metazoa > Arthropoda > Insecta > Lepidoptera > Gracillariidae > Conopomorpha > Conopomorpha cramerella. Next base: position 13,699 of record SJJU01013837.1, read on the forward strand.
TCAATTAGATGGTTTTTACCGCCGAAACGCGGCGGATTATATTCTGTTTTTTTTTTTAATTGTAAGTCTGATACGAATTCCCTGCCCTGTGACAGAACTGAATAAATGTTATTTGACTTGAATATCGTAATACATAATTATATATATCTATTAACGACCTTTCAGTGATAAGAACCATAATTATATTGTAGGCCCAAGACATCCCAGAGGTGCAGAGAACGTTGACAAGATCACGGCACGGCACGGCCTTCCTGCCTTCAGCAACACTCTAAAATTTCGTCAAGGGGTATGGTAGACTTTATCGACCTTCTCTAAATAATAAAAAATTATGAAATGAAAAAAAAAAATATCGAGTTGAGACCATATACCTACCTATCAGGAAATTTTGTATTGCCGAGCATTTTGTTAATTTCAATTGGTACTCATAGACCAACATAGTTATCTGTTTGACCACACTCAAATATCCACTTATACACATGTTCAAGGCATACAGTAGAATCTTTATACAATGAAGTCATCAAAGTAGCATAGTCGCGACTTAACAATCAATCTTAAACGTACGTATCTATCTATAGAAATCTGTAAGTAAGCAAAAGATAAAAACTTGACACAAAAGGTGATACGATTTTTTTTTGTACAAAAATCTATGTGAAGGCCAGTCTCATTTTGTTTGTAAGTTTCGAAAATAATTTGATAGTAGTAGGTAGTTCGTTTTTTCACCCAGATATTTTATAGTTATGACGTCACCGCAGATTTGTTATGTCTCACAAATGTGTACCGACATATCATGACTTTTATCCCCTTTTATGTCTGCTGTTACTATCTCAGACTACCTATGAACAATTTAATTTGGAAACTTTAATGGTGGAATGTTATCCTAGCTTCTTTAGCTTTGCAAAATTCGCTGTTTCGGCGGGTAAGTACCACACAGGACACCATAATTGCTTTTTAGCGGAAGCCAATTCCGCAGACAAGTTGAACGTATTAGACTCCATTAGACCATTTTAAGGTCTTATTTGCTACTTCTGGTGTATTGTTATTCTGAGTGTTGTTATACAGAGTGTAAAAGGTCGCCCAGAAATGGTCTTACAAACGCTGTCGGGCTCTTCAATATGAACAACTTTTACTATGACGACATTGTGGGTAAAATAAAAAAGAAACAAAGTCCAATCTCCATACAAAATGTCATCTCCCGAGGCAAAATTTTGTCTATTTTGGATGGAGATATTTTTTTTTGCGTTTCCTTGGATTATCGTTCGTTTCGCTATAGTAAAAGTTGTTCATATTGACGAACCCAACAACGTTTCCAAGACCATTGCACGGAGTCCTTTTACACGCAGTATATAGATAGTTAATAGCAATGTAAACGCTATAGAAACAGGGTGGCAACAGGTGGCTCAAAATCGAGAGGAGTGGAGGAAACTGAGGGAGGCCTTTGCCCAGCAGTGGGACACAAAAACGGGCTAAGAAAAAGAAACGCTATAGATATTGAGAACCTACTGTTACATCGTCATGCTTTAGCGCACCGTACCTGATGTCGGTGCGCGCAAACGCCTCGTATCATTTACAATCTACATTCACAAGTACTGGTTTTATTTATCGTCAGTCTTCGACACCCGTAGTACAGAGTGTCCTAGTTTGAGGTCAGATGACCATAAAATTAAATAGTTTGTTTATAATGAAAACCAGTTGTCTTGACCCCTTAATAAATCAATGTCGAACATTAAATATTGAATTTGCAGAGTGTGTATAACACACTCTGCATTATGCAACAATCATTTTAAAGAAAAAAGTACTGAGTTCAACCAATACCAGCTGGCCCTACAATTTTTTAAATTTCCCCTCCATTTATCTGTTGTAATCATCACGCCCTGATATCCTTATTACGGGACCACCTTTTAAATATCCTCTTTCTAACAAAAAAGAATCTTCAAAATCGACCATAAACAACGAAGTTATGCATGGTCTTACATTACAATCTGTGAGTGAATAATCTTAGGGTTGGATTTTTTTCCAAAATATGCGACCAACTTCGGGGTATTTCCTTGTATTAAAAAAAGAATTATCAAAATCGGACTACTCTGTAAAAAAATATGTGTGATGTGATGATACAATGAATGATTACTCACCTTAATAACGAACTTATCATGCATCCACTTGGAAGCCTCATTCTCATCTTCAGGAACATCTTCTACCGGTATCCTTTCAATATACAAATGTGCGTGTACTGGTTTTCCATACAATAAACTAGTTAATGTTGGCGGAGTCTGAAACATTATTACATACATTTTGCCGTACTGTTACTAAACAAAAGACAATAAATAGCACCTAGGTCTTAGAGGGGTTGGCAGACACAATCACATGTTCATATACAAAGTTTCAAAAGGGTGAAGTCAAGAGACAATTTTTCCATTTACCACATTCGTTTTTTTTTTCACAACACCCCAGAAAATATTTCTCTTCTGCTATAGGGTCTTCCACCAAATACAAAGAGATAAATCATGGGCATGTTTAACTGACAATACTTCACAGTATTGTGAGAATTTCACGGCTTATCAGGTGATCTTGATATCCACAATACTGACATAACTATTATTATCTAACATGATAATATTGATAGTATAACAAGCACAATTTACATACATAATTGACAACCCCTCTAGGCAATAGAGCAATTAAAAAAAAATACACACATAATCAAAATATTTTATACTTTATTACCTTACTATCCTTGTCAAATGCTAGTTGAATGTTGTATATAGCTGGAATTTTCCCTCTAAAGTATGGTAAGCTTGTGGTGAATCCTTTTGTGCGTGGTGTAAGATGATGTTTTAAGAGTGGCAAGTTCTTTTCTTTTGCAAATTTCAGTGATGCTTCATGCTTTTTGGGTGTGAAACGTGTTCCCTCGGGTGTCAGAAGCAGCTGGATAAACAAATGAAAACAACTAGTTTGTGAATCAAACATAAATGATAATATTAGACGTCGGTCCCACACTCAATTGAGTACACAAGTCTGCACAAGATCAATTGACAATTGCTGCATTTGTCGAACTAAAATTGCCTTTGCAGTAATGATCTACAAAAGGTCCAGACTAGTAGACTCAATTGAATATGACTTAGATATTTTACTGGTCAAAACGATACTTAGTGTAGTGATAAGTAGGTTCAATGGCAAATTAAAATCCAACATTATTCTTGTTGAGTAATATTACAGATTTGTACAGCCAAACAGACAATACTCAAAAGAAATAGTTATATTTAATTATTTCTTTTATTATTGAATGAAAACTAATACAGTACTTTCTATAGTTCAAAACCAGCATTACATAAAACTGTACGCTTAAAAAACATATCTCCTTATAAGAATAATAACTTCACTTACCCATACAGGATCCGGGTAGTCACAAATCTCTGTGATTTGATTCTTAATGATTGTCTTATCTTTATCAAAAGATCTTTCCAAAAATACAAATTCTGAAAACTTGAACATCCATCCAATGGGAGGCACATATTGAATTGATTTCTTGGCATAGGCTTTGCAGTTCTAAAAACACATTATTTAATTAGTAAATAATAATAATATACAGTGCATTAGCTTTTGGAATGCCTGTATTTTTATAGTTCTATCTCACCCATTTATGGCTATTAACAATAATTTACCTTTTACTAACAATGTTCTTACTATAATACAATTTTTGAAAGTTTGTTAAGCTGATTGTGTCCAAAATTTATGCAAGTAACAATTCATTACATATAACATATTATGGTATGGGAACCCAGGATTACTAAGTCACCAGAGTAAATTGGTTTGAGGATGTGAAGTATATTCAGAGAGCAATAATACTGTATCTATATTTCACCTAATTTCAATAAGATAGTAATAATAATACTTACACCAAGTACTGCTATAGTATCACAGAAATGCCAGCCCATTAGCCAGTCTATTTCATAACTGTGGTTCATCATCAAATAACCATGTTCTTTCCCATAGTACTTGTCATATTCATCTTTCTTTATGTAAATTGTGAGTTTTGTCCCAGACCACCATTCTGACATAAAAACTAACTCTGTAAAAGGAAATTTAGCAATATAAAACTGAAATTTAATTTGACTAAACAATTTCAACAAATTAACACATTCAGCATCAGAAAACTAGACACAAAAGATGATTTATTATTATCACATCTGCAGCAAGTTACTATCAACAAAAGTGTTGAGATAAAATATACTTACGGCTACTAAATGAATAATACAGG
>SJJU01013838.1:0-21688 GCA_012932125.1 Conopomorpha cramerella
TCTACTATATAAAAATAAGTCGGTTTTCCTCCCTGACGCTATAACTCCAGAACGCACGAACCGATTTCCACGGTTTTGCATTCGTTGGAAAGGTCTCAGGCTCCGTAAGATTTATAGCAAAGAAAATTTAAGAAAAATTTCAACAGAAAAGCGGGAAAACGAAACGAAGCCATCTGGTGGCGAAACGGAGTTCACCGTGTTTGCTAGTTATTATTACAAATACCTTTGCGCAGTTAGAAATCTCATCAAATATCACAGGATACGGACCGACGACGGTTGGCAAATAGGAAGCAGATGTGCACCACTGCCGGGACATTCACCCCACCAACTAATGGTCAGCCTATTGTCAAACATCTGCCTACTAGTACATATTACCCGTTGGTTAGAGGATGCGTGTGACGATGACATGACTCGCCAGCGACGGCTTGTTGTGACGTCGTCGTCGAGTTTTTTTATTTATTTATTCGTTAGAATCGTTGCTGGTTGGAAAATAGTAATAATATAAAAAATAAAAGGATTTAAAAAGTTATTATGTACAACTACTGGTGCGGTACAATGACAGGTTATCGAACTTCCGTTCTAGCAGTGAAAGTACAAAATTTATACAACAATACCTGTCAGATACAAATCCAGTGTCATTTTATTTCCGACCACACGAACTTACCTGTAATAAATAATAGTAAATGTTTAGTATTAAAGGACAATGTGAGACATAATTGTAGGCTAGAAAATAAAATCATACAGCATCATTGGACCTTCATAGATAATCAATTGAAATGAAATATTGATTGTTTTCGTCCTGTAAATAGTCAAAGGTATAACTTATATCAAGAATTATTGGTTATTTTATAAAGAAAATACGATGAATAACGCGACTGAATCCGCAGAGAATTCTAGTATTTAACATAATGGAATGATGTTCATTATATCAAGGCCACTAACTCACATAACCTGATTTGATTTCTCAATCAGCCGACCGCAAATACAATAATTCATGTATCTAAATGATAATTTTCATTAGTCACAACATAATTACTGTATTTCTAGAAACTACATGCAGATTGCTGTATCAATAACGTATTAGATAAACCTGTATTAGTTATTACCCAACGGCCATTATTGTAATATGTCATTGATTTTCTCTGCTATGTGTAAAAATCCTATTTGAGAATTTTGTTTTTGGTAAAAATAAAGCCAATCTGAATTAAAACTAAAGTCTTTGTCAAATTTTTAGACTTGTCCAACCATCTGTAGTCTCTGCCTACCCCTCTGGGAGACAGGCGTGAAGTGTATGTATGTATGTATGTTGTCCAACCATCGAGTTCCAGATGTCTCCCAAGGTGCAGTTTTTGACAGTACAGTCGGTCTAGGGGACAAGTCTACTAAACTCTAGTAGTGGCTTCGCTCTGGCATCGCAGCGACAAAATATGTGCATCATTGTTTTACTAAGAACGACAGTTAAATTAAGGCAAAAGAACTGCAACTACCAGAGTGTGGTAGACTTAGGTCCCTGGTCTGAATTTTGTCACTCTAAGGTTGAAACTTATCACAGTCACAGACATTAAGGTTCATTTTATACTTGTCATAATATAACAAAACTACCTTATTGATGATTTAGTGACACGGGAAATATCATCAAAACTGATAGACCATTTTCTTGGGAGACTATAATTGCAGCTTTACTAGCATTGGCAGCTGTGAAAAATCAGAACCTTGGGAATCGTTATCAAATAATAGTATAAACATCGTACCTACAGCTTCAAAAGATAAAACTTCTATAATAACGGGAAAAAATAAGTAGCTCGATCGAAACCGCAGAGTCCTAGTACGTAATTTGATTATGAAGAAAACCACCTCGAGCTAGAGTAAACTGGACTAACCACGAAATTATCAAAGAATAAATACCTACAATCACTGTGCACTGCATAGTAACTGCCTGATGTTTGTGCAGGGATTTCCCCCGCTACGTTCTTCGTGACTGTGTTTGGCAACGTACATAGTACAAACTATAAGCGCCAGTTCTATCACAAGTCTAGATACAAGCTAGGAATTTCAAGAGCTACCCCGATACGAATGTTCTTTCTTGCGTAGCTTAGCTGAAATCTTCACTGTACCTCTATTTATAATACGTATATAGTGTTGGAACGTCAAAAGGAATATCGCTTCGAGATTCAGCCAACATCTCTGCGCCACCCTCGAGTGGGGCACACGGCAGTGGGGTGAGGTGACACCGGGCGGACGTGTGGGTGGTCCCAAGGTCGTCGCTCCGCGATGTAACCGCGTCCTCGCTTTGACAGAATTCTCTCTAGACTAAGCAATTAATTTGAATCATACACACTGCCAAGACTTATCATATTCATGAAACGTGTTGGGTATTTTATACAACGGAATAGTTACGCGGATTTGTCTTTTGGGAAACCTTGTTCAGAATAAGATACAATAGTTACGCTCGATTTCTACAATGCATTTTTATGTTAAGACCTACCTAGATAGATAGCAGTATCATTATTATTTTAATAAATGACCCAATAGTCAAGCCACACTACTCAGTAATTGCAGATCTGTCCGAGGGTAAATACAATATCGCATATTTTATCCCCATACACGTACAACAAATATTTCTGTACTGTATTAGAAAAGAAAAATTCAACGTAGTTTGAAGGTTCAAGTTTGATAATATCGATAAGTTCTAAACTAAAAAACGTCACTGTTTAATGGCGCTACGTAAACCAAATATGGCGAGATTAATATTATGTATGTAGTATACTTTATACTTGGCAAACATGATTCATACGTACCAACATACAGTAAACTACGTGCCTTCGTAACTAGAATGCGATATCGTTGCGCAATCGAACACACTGGCTACAAACCTCTACTTATCGGCCAACCAAAGTTGAACTACAAACATGATGCCGAGACGTTCATTCAATGAGCAAGCAACACTTTCATAAATAAAGATCATAAAGATCACAGAGTAAAGTGCAGACTAATGCAAATTGACTTTGTTAGTTAGTCGTACGGTGTTTTTCCGTTAATCCCCAGATTTTTATAGAATCACATCACTGTGAGAATGTTTTAATTTTATGCAAACGTGATTAATAAAATGAATGGACTAGACCTCGGTTTTTTACTATTTTTACCACATAAGCCCCCATTATCATAGCTGTGTCTTCTTTAATATTTTAAACAAGTAATTGCCGACCGCACGGTAAACGTTTTTTCATTTATTCATTATTGGTTCAGTACCATTTCCATTTTGTTCTAAAATGTCGTAATCGTGTGAAGAGTCATCGCCGTTTTCATTTCGGAATGCAGTGTTAGATTTGTCGATACACATGGTCGTATGCATGTGGTTTCCTTGCGAAATGGCTTAACCACCGACAGTACCTGCCCCACCGCGATGACGTACCTCCACCAGCGCAGCGATACATTCGAGTGGAAATGTATTCGGCGCGGCCCCGACTATAATTTGTGTTGTGTGCGCGATAAATCTTACATAAAATCCATTTTGGTTCGAAAACCCGTTGCTTGCTCGCTACTTATGTTTAACTTGGAATGTTGACAAAATTCTGAACCTCCACTCTATAGGGATTGTTTAAACCACTGACTCCAATACATTAATGTATAGCTCAACGAGCCCTACAAGATACTTAGGTCTTAGCGGAATGAACATAAGAGCTATGTGCTTGAGAAAGCTTCGGACCGATGGAAACCGGTTCCAAAGCCAGGTAGGCGCCCTCAAATTAGGGCTTGGAAAGTGGTTAACTTGAAAAGGAATTAAAACATAAGCGATGATGCGTTGATGACGTTATAAAAATGGCGTGGGATGGGTGCGACATGAGGATTTAAGGGAAACATTATGTTTTTATCGCTGTTTCGTGTCTATTATTTAGATGTTTTATTATTCGATAATCGTTATCGATGACAAAAAGGTTTATTTTGAAACAGGTTTTATATCAACTTACTCCCACCGGACGAAACTATACATCATAATCGTCATCTTTAACCGAGACTGGACTTTACGCTACTCGTAGTATATTTATTTAATACAGAGACCGTGCAAGAAACGTGGATGCAATAACACGTCTATATTGGAATTCAGCAAGCAGTGTCTCTTTCCACATACAAATCAATATGACACCATTTCAATAACATTTCGAATCACGTTTTCAAACATTCCACGGCGCGATTAGATAAAAAAAATCCGAGCAACGTCCTCTACCAAACTACCTATATACATTTAGCTGCAAAACGGAAAAGTTTGATATTAGAGTCTTGTTGCATTATTTTAATTAAGACACTTTTGGCTGGTAGACGCGTTCTGTTCGCACGTGACTAGGTACATTATCCTTTGCATTTGGATGTGGTGTTGTGTTTGGTATCGAAATTTCTTGTCATTAGAATTGTAGTCTATCCATTGAAGCGACGACCAATACAAAATAAAACCACATAAAAAAACGCACTGTCATTGGCTGTTTACATCACGTACAAATGTTACAATTTCGCTTGTTTAACTAAAACCCATCGAGAAATTTCTCTTTAACCTAAGGTAGCCAGTTTAACGACATACGTATGTGTTTGCTATTCATTTCTGCGCTTAAGTGACTTTAATAGTCAACCAGCAAGCACATAAAAGTTAATGGTCATCTACCATTGTACAAATAGAAACCTGTATGATTTTAATCAAACACGGTTACCGAACGAGTCTAAAACAAAAAAACTATGTGCACGAACGAAAAGGCCCTGGAAGATTTTCTTCAGAGAGTGAGATAAGGCTGAAGAAAGGTTATAGGCACATGACACGGGCTGGACTGTTTGTTTCAATATTCGTCTTAATAAAACAACGTCACACTTTATTTAGAATTTAATATCTACGTATATAGACACACATAAATAATGAAATTAATGGGCGGTAGCCTCTTGTCTGCCTACTTCGAAATCGAGTCATGTCTTTTCGTAATAATGATCACCACTGTTTCAAATCCTTCTGATTAACGAACAGTATCCCAATATCTTACTAAAAATACTTGTACCGTGTATATTAAAAGTTTAACCGGGTATTAAGGCGCGAAAATTAATCAAAGATAAGCATTCAGCTTACCTTCGTTGTTTGCTCGATGTTTCGGCATAGTTACATGTGCCGTGGTCAAGATACTGGAGTACGGCTCTTTTTGCTAAACTTTTATGTCAGTGCTCGTTGCTTTAAAAAATGATTCATTTATTAGGTTATAATCTAAACTCTGCCCTTCCTGCACATTTGCCGTCCGGAAAATTAGCTTGCGCGAAGGAGACAAGACAATGTAAGTTTATCCACTGTATAACTTTTTATGACTACGGGGGTGTTGTGAACATAGTAAAACTTTCAGCAAGGAGTCCCAAACACTTCAGAAAGTAATCCCAAACGTTCCGTGGAATTGTAGTGTTTGTGAATCAAGAACACTTGCGCAAAAGTCAAAGATCCTCAAGGCACTGGTAGACATGCAAGTATGCAGCATGCTTTTGGGGCTATTACGGTAACGTAACCACTAAGCCGTCAAATTTCGTAAGGAGACCAATAATATTACGGGAATCGCTGCAAAAGCATGCCACTAACTAGCATGTGTATCAGTACCATTACGTAAACTTAGGACCTATTAGTTGTGTACTATCAGAACTACTATTTATTCCGTACAATAAACAATAGTTCGTTAGGTTGTAATACCTGGAGGTTACATACTATGTATCCTATTAGGCCGACTGTGTAAATCAAGTCAAACTATGTATTGGGACGGCGGCGATCAGCGACCTATTAAGTTGGATACCCAAAGATGACGTTTAAAATAAGGATAACATCAGTCACATGACGACCACTGTTGGCCGAGGATCACACCCAATGAGTTCCATGATCATTCGGGGGGAAATGTCTCTAATCGCCACACTTGGCAGGCGGGTTGACCGCAATGAAGTCGTGGTGTAACTCACAGAGAGGCACTGCTGCCCCTTTCTCCGATTAGTTCCCTCGTTTAGAATAAAACGTGGGAAAAATATGAAGGAGTGAAAGAGTAAGGAATAGTATATGGTATTGTTGCGTACACGCTACCAAAAGTTGAAGACTACACTAAGCCAGTTTGGATCCAGAAGTAGTTACAAAGCAATTGCATACTTATCTCCTTGCAAGTCAAGTTTGCCAGATTACCAGAGGAACTGGGATTAAAGGAGTTTTTTTTTGTCACACTACTTTTATAGAAAACTAACAATTATGAAAATACCTCTGTCTATATAACAAAAAGGATGAAGTCGATATTGACATGATAAATAAATATCATTATTTCACAAGCGAAGATCATTTCGACCGTGACACAGCAAATAATCCAACAAGTTATCTCAATATTTAGTCAATGGTACATTTATGACTTCCTCTTTAACCAAAAGTTCAAACAGATACAATACAACACGTGTCAATATTATTCAACTGTATTTGGTTAACATCCTCCGATTGAACTGTTAATTAATCACGATGACGTTTCACATCACAATATCTAGAATTATACACGCTTTGTTCATGTTATTATTGTTGTTTATATGTCTCTCACAATCAACCTATTCACTGTGTTATATGATAGATAACCTCAAATGACTTCAGTGGATTTGATGCAATGCGTAAAAACATAATATATTCTTATACCTTGTCTGTCTGGAATGTAATAATAATCGATATCTTTAAGATATTCACGTTGTAAAAGGTGATAGAAACATTCGGAGTAAGAATGAAAGAAAAAATAATTCCTAATATGACACTTGACAGTGCTCGCTCTCTTTCCCACAAGTAAAAATAATACACTACAAAAACTAGGAAGACTTAACAAAACATAACAATCTTTTCGCGTCTGAAGAAGAAGAGCAAAAAAAAAAAGGAACAAAGCGGGAAAAAAGTGAAGACAAAAGAGAGCTGACAGCAAGGAAAAATAAGTATTGGAACTACGGAAACTAGTCCAACTGCTCCCGGTCGCCTCGTTGGAGCTAAGTTCGAGGAACTAAGTAATTGCCTTTTATAGTCGAACAAAGTTTCTTGTTCGCTGACTTACAAATACCTACATAATAACATTTACCGCGCGGCGGTGGCGGCGAGCACTACGCTATTTTAAAACTAGCCAACTTTACCAAAAACTTATTTGGGAATACACCACTGAAATACTTTCAGTTCAGACCGGCTACGGGTGAAAACTTTTGCAAATATACCCTGCATACTATGCTTATAGATCGTGCTGTATTTCGTTTTTCTTTTTACAGGTGAAACTGGCTGGTGAACTCGACCCGAGCAGAAAAGATAAAAACCACAAAAACTTGGTGGAAAAAAAAATGTTAGTTTTCATTCGCAGACTTTCGTTCGTGTATAATTCTGTTGAAGACTCATTACGAGGGGCTGAAACGTAAGCGGACCCGCCGCCTAGTGCAAACGTTATTAATGCACAGTTAATTTAACACTGGTTCAGTGTACTTGCGTTGTGAAGTGATAGAGATGGACACTTTTGTACTAACTAAACAGACTGAGCTGGCGCCTAACGAGATATCTCTTGCAGTAAAGTTCACATTGGCGTGTTACCCATAATGTTTTCCCCTGACAGTACACAATGTGACCCGCGGAATTCCCGGGGCTGAATGGAAGGCCAGACAGGCACAGCTGACGGGGCGCTCTTGCAAAACAAGCGAACGACGATAGTTCTACTGGCCGTCAATAGATGAGTCTTTTTCTGAGGTACGAATGTGTGCCTGAAATTCCTTTCGTAGTACATATATGTATTATTTTAACACCAGACGAAGTGTTTGATGAAGTGTGGGGAAAAAAACATAGGTTCCAAATCGACCGAACTAACTACTATTCTAGAATGGAATGTAATAGATGAAAAACACTACCAAATTACCATTCATTTATAATGCATTCTTTCTTTTCGATTGATGTTAAAATAAGCGGTCGCAATCTAAACAAAATATTCATCAGACAGGAAATGTTCACACGTCAAAGATTTCGTTACATAGTACTACACTAACATACATAAGTAAAAAAATAACTGAACACTAGAAGTCAATACCAAAAATATTGATCTCGATTGAAGTGAAACACGTGTATGGAGGTCAACAAACAGGGAGATTATTCTTTTATTCACAATAATCGTATACGTGACGGTAAAAATTGGCGATAAGCACAACAAATCAGATGTATTTTTTGAAATACTCCGTAATGTTAAAGACACCATTATCGTATTGACGTAAATGGTGCCTACTCTTCGAAATTACAGTAGAAACTTTCAACAAAATTACTTTTAGTTGATTACCTGCGGTGCGTATGTTACTGATCTTTAGATAGTATAAAATAGTAAAATAAACTAAGCAAGTCTTGTTACCAGTTGATAAAACATCTAAAGTGCAGAATCGACCTTGCATTCTCCTTACCAAAATTGCTTAATTTTCGTTTTCAAATTAGGTATAACCGAACCGGTAAAATTTACTAGAAAGAACTCTTGAAAACTAATACATGTTAATTTCATTTCGGAATAATACTATTCATGGAAAAGTCAAACTACGGTCAGTATAAAGTGAGGTAGCAACGTCGGCAGAAAGAAAACTGCCTGCGACGTTTTATTCGCTGCGTAGCGTTCCGTTCTGTTGAAGCTGAATGAGATAAAAACTGAAGATCCACATTGTGAATGAGGCTCCAGGGGTGGATGGAGAGATATTAAAGCAATTTTTAATGAAATACGGTCAGTGATATCTAAATATAATATGAGTAACTGATAGCGTACCTAGAAATATTAGTGATTTTCTTTATTTATATACAAACTAATGGACGCTCCGCTATTTCATTCGCATAGTTTCAGTATTTCATACAAACTATAACACCCTCTATTATAGCAACGCGACCAAAAGGATCGGGGTAAAAAGTATTCTATGTCCGTCTCCCGGTTCTAAGCTACCTCCCGACCAATTTTCGACCAAATCGGTTCAGCCGTTCTTGCGTTATAGTGTAACTAACACGACTTTCTTTTATATATATAGATAAGAGACGTTTAGAATGGGGATGCAGTATGAATGGTTACGTAATGGGGCAAAATTATGTGGCAAGATGGGATTGGGAAATAGAGACCCGTATGATAATCGGATACAGGCGTGACGAATACCTATATAAATGTATCTAACTACGAATGCCTATTACGGAAAAATATCCTTACCACATACTAAATGATCATTACATAAATTTTATTTCATCCAACTAATCACGCTAGTATAAGCATAAGGACGCCGAAAATAAACACGAATACCTAATTGCAAATGAAACTAGTTCAAGAACGCGTTTAAAAATCACGTTCTAGCACTACGGAAGCGTTTAGTCATGATATTTTTTTTTCTAGGCCGTATCGAATGGCTGGCTTAGCATTTTCAAGTTTTTAGCTTACCTAGCAACATAGCAACTGATTTGTCATTGGGATTTATATTCTGCTTTTAAAGAGGCGACCTACTAAAGATGTTTCGAGGATGTTTTGTATTCGTTTCAACGCAATGAATTTTAAATGTCTGTTCCCGGTTGTTCTAGCCCATAGAAAATTCTGAAATATTTTTTCGATCCCGGAACGTACCTATTTAGATTTAGAACTTAATATGAATATAATATCACAAGCTTTATTGAATCACACTTCTATACTTCCGGCTAGCTACTTTTTTTGCCAATATACAATTACGTATTAACAGTGTTTCCCTGCTATTACATGCATGTATCATGCACATAAACTTTCCTTTAAAATCACTATCTATTTCAAAAATCCGCATTAAAATCCGTTGCATAGTTTTAAAGATACATACATAGGGACAGACAGCGGGACGAGACTTGTGTTTTATACTTTGTATATTATGTATTACTTCTGTAATTATGAACCATGTATGTCCTTCGGTCTTTGGAGTTTATAAAACGAAAATACAGGTCCATATACGCGTAACTAGAAGCAACAACACGCTCAATGTATGTACATTAAAAAAAAACACGTAATGTACCCTAACGATTGCACACACAGGTGCTGAGCACATGTCTAGCACCTCGTCACTATTGTTCTGTCACTCAAGATGTACAGAGTCAGAAACTAACGACCATTTCACCAAACTTACCTACGTCTACACAACATAATGTTTGTAACAGTGGCGTGCACTGGCTTTTACGACAAGGTAGGTAGTAAAAGTAATCCCCAAAAATTGACACCTATGTACATACGAAATCTACTCACCCACAAAACACAGGACCTTCGTTAGCCTATGACGTAAGTACAAAAAGGACCTAGAAATAACTCTATTATTAGGTCGGGTAACCAAAATACTAAGGTAGGCAGTGTATTTTTGCCTATATGGTGTGCACGCCACTGGTTTGTAACCTATTTCGACGTATGTATATTTACTAGGGTTTGCTAACAAAATATACATACATGCGTACACTCCGCGGTTGTTTCCCGGAGGGGTAGGCAGTGACTACAGTGATGTCCATTTGTCACGGTCTGGACACAACCCTTTCACTTCATTTACATATCATTGTTTTCATACAAATTATCTCCGGTATCATAATATAAAGGTATGTATACTAAATATATAAAATATTTCTTGCATTTGCAAAATTCTTAATGGATGGTAGAATCCAATATTTACTTTTAGATATATTTATTTTACTCAAAAAATCTGTTTCTATCTCGTAAACGTATTTTCTAATCGATATTAAGAATTGTTTTTTATAAGACTCTCAGCTGAAGCTAATAAGATGAGAAACACAAAAGACAAAAGACAAAAGAAGCGAAATCGCACTAAGCCTGGCAAATCACGGCGCGTATTTATTTTATGTCGTGTCGTTTTTGATGCGCATGCTAAGCCTTCCATTTATATTACTGTTTTACTAAAATAAGCAGGGCAAACCTCCAAGCTTCAAGTGCTGTAAAAAGCTCAGCGTGTTTTACAAACGCCCACAAAAGAAAACAACCACTATCCTATCACAATCTGGAGCACCCTATTCCACAGTTATACGGCCGTTTATACTTTGGCTCTGTGATATCGCTAGCCGTTCAAACTTGACCCTTATCGTGCTAGTAGATTCTTAGCGAGTACAAGCATATTATTGGTAGAACCAAGTGTACTGATAGATTGGTTTAGAAACAATGACTACACGTTCTGTTTTTCTGCTGACTACTGACGTTTGTCGGTAAACACGTACATTACGGTAATTGCTAGCGACCTTTTACTTTCACTCGAAATGATTTTATAGCTCGCGGTCACTGGTTGCTGCCGAAGAACAGAGATTTAAGATTTGTTACCGTCGCTGTTAGCAAGCGTTTGTTGAGTTCGTCAACTGGAAATACTCGACATTATGTAAAACGTTAAAATGATTAATCGTATTTAGCTTTTACAATATTTGTTATATGTTCGTTTTATAAGTACAATTCGTTCTAATTTATGTGAGTTTAACTTTAGACGAGAATTAATTTTATTATGCTCAGCATAGGCAGGTATATTAGGTATGTGTGTATGTCTATCAAAGGCAATTAAATTGAAAGTGGGCTGTATTTTCAATGTTACAATACATAATCATGCAGAGATGTACTTACCTAAGCAGAGTTAACGACTAAATACACTATGCTGCGTAATCTACTTCATAATCAATACATAGTATAGAACAAAGTGGCCTCCCGCTATCTGTCCCTAAGTATGTATGCATGCATAGATCATTAAAAGTACGCAACGGATTTTGATGCGGTTTTCTTTAGTAGATAAAATATGATTCTTGAGAAAAGAGAAACACTGTTATTAATGTATATTAGCAAAACAACGTTGCCGGGTAGCTAGTATAATAACAAAAAATATAAAATACATTTTTTTTCGTTTCAGAAAACACCAACCCAAATTGTCCTGAAAACATATTATGCACGATATACACGACAATTAAACTAAATATCACAAAACCACGAAATATCATTGAACAAAAAAAATGTTTCGCAAATATCGAACAACAAAAACAACGTCCCGATAATTAAGATACTGCCCGGTAGGCACAGGATAACGCGTCGAACATCCCCGAATCAATAGCATTCATATTACGAAATAAACCAATAATATTTCTGTGCCGGAGCGTAATTATGAATTTAATAGGTTGGACAGCGCCGAGGTCCCACCCCCGGGGGCGTCAGGAGGAGATGGGGGACCCCTACACAGCGGGGTGGTTGTGATTGGTTATAATATCTATATTGGTCTGATATCGACAATTCGATACCGTGATTCATGGTCGCGAGGCGAGACTACGTACTACAGCGTTTCCTTTTTTCGTACGACCTAATCAATAACACGAGTAAAAGAACACGAGTAAGTGGAAATGTAAAATTTCTGCGCAAATCAGCAATTAAAATGGCTCGCAAATTTTGGTTTTTGCGATATGCAAGATGCGCATCGGAAATAATCAAATCACAACTTGGACCAAAATTGTTTTAGGGTCGGTATTTAAGCATCCAAAGTTGCGAGAAAATCGTGAAATTGTAATTTTTGTTTTCTCTTACCGGACAAGTTATTGTGGACTCAAGCTTGCATAACGGTGAAAATGTAAAATTACTGCGCGTTTACCAGCAATTCAAATTGCACGCAACATTTGGTGTTTCCGATATGAAAGATTAGCACGGCTTTTAATTTGTGAACCAACCATACTACTTGGACACATACAAAAATGCACTAAATTACTTTATACTAACGTCATTCATTACTGAATGATGTCATAGGAGACAACCAAGGTCGCTCCTTAAAACTTGTGAATGTCCTTCTTGGCTTTCGTTTAGACATGGGCGTAGAGCCAAGAACTGAATCGCATCGCATACTAAACATTATTTAATCCAGGAAAGGCGGGAAGTAAATTTGTTCTATGGAACATGAGGCTATTCTATTGAACAACATCAGTTTGTTCGCCCTTTTCTACCTCTAGGAAAAGTGGGAGAAAAGTTTGATCTATACTGCGCGTAAAAGGACCCCGAGCAATGGTCTTAGAAACATTGTTGGGCTCGTCAATATGTACAATAGTCAAAATTGACTATTTTGTATAGAGATTTTTCTTGCGTTTCCGTCATTATCGCCATAGTAAAAGTTGTACATATTGAAACGTTTCTAAGACCATACTCCAGGTTCTTTGAATAAAACATACAAATGAAACATTTTTTTTTTATCACTATGAACAAGCGTTTGATCACCATCCTGCCTGATGTTAAGCAGCGATGTGGTCTACGATGGAGCACACATACCCGGGAAAGGCGTCTAACTCGCATATTGTAGCCGCGGCTTTAGAATTAGACAAAACAATAATAGCATGTCTGACTAAACATACCCCATATCGACATTGATTAAATAGAAAGTTGCGATTCAGCGCACTCAACTTTCAAATAGCGGTTGCGGACGGCAGCCAGTTCCATCAAACAAAAACAACTAATGTAACAGGAAAATCACAACGGGTTTCCCCCCATTAGGTAATATTATTATTTAGTAGAATGGATAATAATCACGACGTGAATAGACATAGTACAATAGGATATTGATGAATGTATAGAACAGAATATTATTCAGCGTTTCACAGATTGACGATACGGGTAGATAAGTCAGGACCTTCACATTTCTAAATAAAGAGTAACTCATTTTTATTTATTTGTACATAATGTCGTATGCACAAATGTGATAACAAACGTTAATAGAATCAAATATTATTTCTACGGACTACTACTACTGGAGCTTGAAACCGTGTCGAAACTGATGAATTAAAAACTACTTTCTATATATATATTTTAAATACACTTTACGCCTTTTAATCCCAAAGCCAGGTATGCAGAGGCACTTGCTAAACAGTGCCCACGGTTCACCAAGAATATGTAACTCAACGTGACAGGAGGTGAGCCCATCGCCGTTATAGGTTTCACACACCTTGTGGTGTGCGAGTTACATCACGATGTTGTCCATCACCGTACGAGTATTGCGTTGAGTACATAGACTCTGAAAAAAAGCCCCTTTGGTACACGTCCAGTAGCCGGACTTTAACCCGCGACCTCCCGATTGCAAGTCAAGTATCAGACCAACTCGCCCAGAGACGCTCATAGCTCTATTCTATATTAAGTTTAAATATAAAGACTTCTACTTACGACGCCGTTAAAGTGAATACCTAAGTAACGACCGACTGAGCGTATCGGCACTAATAGGTAGGTATGTCAAGTTATAACACCTAAAATGGTATTTAATCAAATTCAAGATGCGCGAATAAAGAGCAAAGACCTAAAAGACCTGCGTTAAGGGATCGATACATGATCAAAGTAACCTGTCCAGTTACGACAGACCGCTGTACATCTGCAGTATAAAACCAGTGTAAAGGGAACTTCGCTTTCCTGAAATAGGCAATGCGAAATGCCAGCTCATATCATATTTAATGTCCTGCACGTCTACGTAAGCCTACAAGTCTCAAAGGTAACAAGAGCCACGATAGCCAAGAGCCTGTATACAACGTAAGATCAATTGAAACATGCACGAGCTCAAGCAGCCCGCGCAAACTTGCGGTTACGCGCGCAAAGTCGATAACAACAAGTGTGAGGCTTCAAAGAAAGCAAGGCCACCGCAAAATGGACGAGAAACACTCGGTGAATGCAACAAACGTCCTATACAAAACGAGCTAAATCTGCATAGATGATAGTAATAGCGGCGAGGTCAAGGTAAGTGGAAAACTGTGTAACTCAGACTGTCCAGTGATCTACGTATGCACACACACACACACACACGCGCGCGCGCGAGCACATAACACCGGATGAGGTTAGTGAGCGGATAGGCCATAACACTATTTACAGAAAATATCTACCGGCAATTTATTAGCAGTTACATCCTTTTACACTGGTCTCGTACTGAGCCCTGAGGGTACAGGCTCGAAACCGGTTTGAGAATCTACATTTTTTTTTCTGTACCTATCCACAGGAGTGTAACAGGCAATTACTATTCGTTGTACATTAATGAATAATAATTTTTACAATGGGATGCTTATCACTATAGATAGCTTGCTCGCACGATTCTGGAGCCGATATTATACCAGAATGTTGACAATAACTACTAACATCGACATCGCTAATTCACTAGAAACTATCCATAAACCCGGCTGAAAAGAACTTCAATATAAACCTAGTGTTCATTTTTGCTACAAAAGCTAAAGAGAAGAATAAATATACAAGAAAAAGCGTAGCTCTACTGCGCGTAAATTAGTTACAAGCTATTAGATTGTGCGGTCTCCTATTATACCATACCACATAATACGGAGATTTTTACAACTTTATTTGATTTAAATCACATTGACAATAGAAAATGACTTTGTAACTGGAATAGTATAAACCTACGTCGAGTAACTATAATATAGTATGGTTTAAGGCCTAGGACAAACGATTGGACTCACCAGTAAATTATAATTACATTGTACAGGTTGGTTTATGGATAAAGAATTGTTCCCGACCCGCATTCTGCTATCGTAATTTGTTCTGATCAGAGATAATTTATGTGACAATAAAACTTCTAACACATCAATTGTAATAAATGAAGCAACTTATCACGGCTTTATACTCGGGTCTGTTTTTTTTAACACTTTGAACAAGCTTTTGAACAACATCCTGCCTGATGTTAAGCAACGATGTGTTCTACCATGGAGCACACTTATTCATTAGATACCTATTTACCCGTGACTTGAAGACCTCCAGACTGTACTAAGCAGGAAATACACACTCCGGCAAGTCATTCCACATACGTTTGTTCAAGTAATCGATTACATTAGGACATAAAACCCATGCAACATCGCGCCGAAGTACATCCAACTTGTATTAAAAACCTTAAGTGGTATTATGTTTATAGGTATTATCATATATGGTTTACTATAGATGTTAGTTTTACTATAATGCTATCGAGTCGTAAAAATACACAAGAACTGTGACGTCCCACTAACAGTTTCATGGACTGTAGGAACTTATATTTGTGAATTATATGGGTAGGTACTTATAAGAGCAGAAACTATTCCAAAATTTAAATTTCTTCCTGAAAACCTTCAGCACTAGAATTGTATGTATTCTTGATGGACATTGGAGATATAAAAGGTAACAAAACTACGTAAGACTACCCGTGTGACGCCGAGATCGACAGCTATAGTCTGTTCACTAAATCGATGAATTATTCGACACTTCGTATCATGTAAGATATTTTTAGAAAAATACGTTATCGGGAGAAGATTACAAATACTATTAATAAGTATAGTTTTCATTCTTTTATTTCATTCGTATATGAAATGACATCTTTGTGGCTGAAAATCCGGCAGAATTATTTCGCAAAGTGACAAATCGATCTGCCAAATCGTTGGTCGTATTAATAAACAGAAATATAGTAAAGAGTAAACTGAACAGTAAAAAAAGTAATGTATACGTTGATGCGTCACATACAAAAACGTGCATGCCAAACGACAGACAGTTAACATTTTAATGGCGACATGACTTCCGATCGAAAAGCGCGATGTGCACACGATATTGTGTGCCTGCAGCTTTTTTTTTTATTTGTTATGACCGCGAGGGTCGTGGAGCACAGTTTGTTAAGCCCCGTTATGGATTTATAGGTCTTTAACAATATTTTTTTGCTATAATTTTCTATAGATGGAGAGATTGCTGTTGTCGGGTACATAGACTTGCAGTCAGGAGGTTGTGGGTTTGGTACTAGGTGTGTACTAAAAGGGTTTTTTCAGAGCCTATATGTACACTATGTGACACAGATATGGCAAAGAGAAACATCACGATAAACCCGCATACTACAAGGTGTGTGAAACCTAACGGCGAAAGGTCTACCCCCTATCAAATTGGTTTAAATAGGCTCTGTGAACTGTGGGTTTTGCTTAGTAAATGCCTGTGCCGCCTACCCCAGTATAATATGCCCTGAATAGTCTAGCAAATATGTGTTGACATTGTAATCTATTACAACCAGTTCTGCAAGAGTAGGTGCAACAATGAAAAACCAATTTATAATTCACATTTCACTTGGTACCTAAAGAAAATGATAATAAAGATACTAGGTACAGCAAATATTAGACATTTCAAATGACGAATCCCATGCCACACATTTGTGTACAGAACTAGGATCCAAGCTTGGTCTAATTTATAATGTGCAATGATATATCAGGGACAAGCCCACCACCAACCAAGCCCTACCTGCCTCTCGGCGTACAGGCCACACTTTTGAGGACATCTACTTAATTTTCAACACTCACATTTTCTTGATTCCATACAAATTATCATCACATCCCCTTTGTTGTTGCATCAGATGGGAGAGACCTTATTGTCCAACAACAATGTCCCAAACAGATATCTACATATTCATGTTTTGCATCCAAGAGAACTTGGGAGCCAACAGTACCAATGTATGGACAACCTTACCTAAGGCAGATCATAAGCCATGAACATTTTCAATTTTCAAAACCATCCACACTTCATTTAGAGCTGTAAATGTGTCATTTTGACAGATTGTAACACTCAATTATGTTTAAACATTTAGACACAACAAATTATGCTGTGGAGACTGTGTTTAAGACAAAATAACTATACCTATTGCCATGATATGGAGAAAAGGCATAACATCAGATTATTTTCATGGGAACATGTGAGCGAGCTTCATGACACTGGAGGTCATGTATGAAAAGATGTATGAATGAATGGAGATGAAGCGAAAGGTGTATGGGTCAGGACCGAGACAAATGGAGATCTGTAGTTTCTACCTACCCCTCTAGGAGACAGGCATGAAGTCTATGTATCACCGAAAGGCAAGAATTGTGCCCTTTTTTATTGTCAGTAAATATAACAGTAATAAACAAAATTGACCCAATACAAAATGTGTCATTTTATGAATTCACAGAGGCATTAACTACGAAAGTAACATGTTTCATATTTTGTCACTTGTTTGAATTGTGCGAATGATATGAAAATACAATTGTAGTTATGATTTGACGCATACATGAACAGGGGCCAGTCCAGGCATTATACATCTTCAGTAAAATGTAATCAAACAAATTCTTACTGTATGTAATACTTGGGAGAATTTTATTTGGTTGAAGATTTTTATTTTACATTTAACTGCAGTGGTACACCTCTGGTAATATCAGTGCCAGCAATTAACAGGATACAATTCTCTAGAAATCAGTGACTTCCAATTTAGTCATCTTAGAGCACAACAAGTTCTGGAGTATAGATACAAAACTCATTGACATCTGTGATGTAAATAGTAGATTTGATACTTATACACATTACTAGATAATCAGCACTTTTACATCAAAAGTAAAACAAGTAGATATTACCTATTACTGCAACAGAATGGTTTATAGGTTATTGCAGTTATAATGAAACAAACTCTACTTTCTACGAACTATAGTAACCTTTGGAAGTAAGATTAAGTTATTTTGCTTTAGGCAGGTATGTAGTTACAATGTGATGAATGGAATGGACTCTGTTACTGCCCACCTTGTAGGTAGGTACTGATATGTTGCAGTCATATAACAACCTACCTACCTAAATCCATTGCATATTGTTTTGATGATTACCTACAAACTGTAAAGCTGTTGATATGGCTTATCTTCTAATCGGAACAATTTACTTGGCACTTACCTACCTTACGACAGGTTCGTAATACAAGGTCGCCGGACTGAGTTTTCAAGCGTTTTTACACTTTTCTGAAGACCAAAAAGTTAACCCAAAGCCAGAAAAGAACTTATGCATTTGTTGTACAATTCTTTAGAGACCGGTATCTTGGGCTAGTCACAGTTATGACGCGGCGGCGTCGTCGAGCATCTACAATGTCGGATCGGCCATATCGTCACTCAAATAGCCGTGCCGCGCTCACATTGCGTCGCTTACATGACGCTAACGAATATCACCATCAAAATACAAATAACCAAGTTATGCCGACTAGACAAAAACATTCCCTAATGACCTGACATACTAATAAGCAAATTCTACACGATTATAAAGTGCTAACTCACCGTAAATACGCTGAATCCAACAACAAAGAATAGTCGGCCACGCGCTCAGATTTTTGGGGCACACACAAACCACCAATAACACAGATATTAATGTATGGCAATCCAATTTTCAGTCAGTGCTATTCACAAATTGTCCGTTTACGTACAGTTTCAGAGTTTGTTGATTGAAATATCACTTTTCGGTGGAAATAAACCGAGGAACCACCGCCAACGACGTACAAAATGGCGGATTTGCGTAATGAAGTGACGCGCTCGCGCCAACGGAACGTGTTCATTGGTTTCAAACTACAAAGATTCAAAAGTCGCACTCTCTTTTGACTCGATTCTTGCGAATCGATTTCGGAAACGTCAGGATTATTTTTTATAACATTTGTTTAGGGTTTTGGGAATCAAGAGCCCAATCAATGTGTAAATTATTTTAATATTTTATATTTACTAAATAAAACAAAATTATATAAATAGACACTGTAAAAACCTACATTTGTACCACGTAGACCGGAAAAAAAAATGATTAGAGAGAGATGAACGAAACGTTTTACACAAAAATGTCAAAACGAAACCAAAACACCAAAAATATTCGTCTTCTTCTACAAAAGTTATTTTTTACCGCGAAACATAGATGGATTTACTGAAAACAAAGTTATTAATACCGTGCGCAGACGGCATTGGATGTTGTATTTCTCCCCGAAACACCGTTGCTAGTATAGCGCTACTTAGTCTGGTAGGTACCAAAAAATCTAGTTTTACCTATCTATCCATTGTAATGTTACATAGTACAGAACATAGGTACAGAACCAATAATCGCTTTGGAAACTGGTAGCTACTGTTCTTAGACACCTACAACTTAGAGAATTGATAGACATTACATATAGATCTGTGATATACAGTCAATGACGTGGAATTATACCAACAGTACCGTGTTGCACTCACATTCAGTGACACCTTTACTGTAGTAGGTGTGTGTGTGTACTGTGAACTCTATATGAGTACTATTGTATTGTTATTGATATGGATCTGGAACGAGATAATTAATAGACAAGAAACCACCGCAAACCATAAGAAGCTCAGACCAAACAACTAGACTTGCAAGCCGCGTACCATCTTCATCCTGTTTCTTTCCCACCAAAATGTATGGAAAATTATCTTGAATGACTTCTGGATCGAAAGTGTCACTTTTACTACTGATTTGACAGTTTGGATCCAGATTTACACTGATACGCAGTAAGGGACAGAAGATATTGCCTCTTACTCTAAAGTAAACGTCAGTTTCTTGTTGCAAGTCTATGAGTCTATATCTATGTCAGATCGTTCGTCGAATTATAAAACAGAGTATAGTTGTTTTTGGTCTGAGATAAGAAGTCTTTTGTCAATCTATAGTATTGCCATATAACAAATTCTATGTAGTATTGCCAGATTTGAGAATAATCTAAGATTTCGTTCCATTTCAGGCAGTATGTTTTGTAGACCATCTAACTCCCGAAGCAAAATGCACGAACGATCAAAACTTGGTCTACGGGTTCAAAGAACACGTGAACTCCATGAGGGATCTACTGCTGAAATTGTTTCAGATGGCCAACTTATTGTTGCTGCTAGCTTCTATGGTTGTTAGTATCTAATCCTAAATGGAAAAATGTCTTTATGTAGGTAATGTAGGTACATTAGCGAGCGCTCCGTCCGTGGCGTCTCTTAAGACCTTTACTGATAGAAGGGACGACTGTTGATTAGGTAAATGAACGCCACGGAAAGCCCGATATTATCTTTTTCAATAGGTGTTTGGTTCCCATACTTCCCAGTAGTTGTTATTAAAATGTGCAAGGGTTTAAAGAGCATACAAGTAGGAATCTGCTTGTTGTACGCACTGTATCTCTACGACAGTCTTGGGATGATTCTGAAATATCCTTCAGCCCAAGTACCCATGCTGTTTCTGTTGACGCAACTTCAGCAAGTGTCCATGCACCGGAACGAAAAATAAATAAGACCTCTTCATACAAAAAGCGTCTCGGCAAACGGAGTGTAGGACGCCCTCAGGCAAGGTGGACTGATAATATGCACAAGGTGGCTGGCAGAAGCTGAATGCGAGAAGCCAAAACAGATCACAGTGGCGTGCACTTGGAGAGGTTTATGTCCAGCAGTGGACAAGTATGGGCTGATGATGATGGTACAAAAAGCACAATCTGCCGATAGTGTGTATTAGGTCGATATTTTTTTTTGCTCAGAGACTTCTACTGAATTGGACTTTGTACATTGTACAGAATCAGTAGAAAAATAAAATACACTCCACGCCTTTTAATCCCAAAGCGGGGTAGGCAGAGACACTTGCTAAAACAAATGCCCACGGTTCACCAAGCGTATTTAACCCAACGAATTAGAACCTGCATACTTCGTCTTAGAAGGGAATTTTAGTATTAACCTGTATGTGTTCCTACATAATACACCTACTAATAACGTACTCGGTCAGGAGAACGCAACGCTACTTCAGATCTACGTGTGGTACGCATTGTCGTACGTATCGCTCGGGCTGGTGGTGTCTCTGCTGGAGTTTCTTAGCGCGGCGGGCGAGGGCCGCACCTCTCGTGGGCTGTGGGTGCTCGTCAGTGAAGTGGCTTTCCATTTTGGTAAGTTGGTTAGTCT
>SJJU01013841.1:0-17655 GCA_012932125.1 Conopomorpha cramerella
GCCGGGGATCAAAGATAGACAGAAGGATCACTGTGGTTGAGAAGCATGAGACGAGATCAATTATGCATACCCTGGTTATACCCGCTTCAACACGGATAAACGGAAGGCAGAAAAAGTTTAGATACATTGTGACAAGCGCGAAACTAAAAATAAACACTTCACGTCTTTTATGAAAGAGAGCCTATCGCCGTTATAGAGTTCACACACCGCGGTTTCATTACGATGTTGCTCTTCACGTCTCGCGTACATCTGCGTCATCATCAGCATCTGAAAAGGAGACACATTAGTACACGCTTAGTACCGCAGTCCTCAAACTCACAATCTGCCGTTGCAGATGCAAGTACCTAAGCACTAGGCCGCAGACGCTCCGACGACCGCTGAAGTACTGAGAATAGAATAGGAACAATTCTGATGAAAATGCTGCATTTTTACAAGTTTCTCATAAAATAAAACCAGTGAGCAATAAACTACTATAAGCGAAGTCTGCTATTGCAATATACTTTATGGTTTAATGGCAGAAGCTCTTCAACGCTGCTGTATTTCAAAATAAAAGTTCAGACAGAACAGCCTTTAGTAATAATACTAATTCACAGAAAAGTCAAATATCAATAAAACAAATAAGAACAATATTTGGACGTAATTTCCATTAAAGAAAGTACATAGTAAATTAATTAATGTGAAAAGTTTGCAATACCCCTCCTGATATAACACCGGTGTAAATCTTGAACTTTCCTCGCATTATGCGTCTACTCACACAAACACTCTTAAACGCGCATTACTCAACCGACAAGTCAACAAACTCTGTAATGTGTGTTAGTAAAAACTTCGTCCACGATTCATTATTCATCGTTTGCTGTAGAGGCAAAAGCTCTGCGGTACTGCATGTGAAATGCTCGCCGGTCGACCTAGATAGAGCGCGCAGCCGGCAGCGCGGCCGCCCGCCCAGAATAGAAGCGGCACGTGAACGCCCTGGGGCACACGTCCCGCCCGCCCAAACGCGCGCAACATCTAACCAACCAAACTATTTAACTGTGCTTTATTTTTTCGTGTTACATTTTTTTTTCGCGTGTAAATGTGTAAGCCTTAACTGTGAGACGAGTTGCAACAATGTGCCTTATGTGTTTTATATTGTAATAGGGAAGATGAGATGTACAGTGCTGGTTGTGTTTTGTGCACTCCTTGTGTTGCCTGGTCACGCACCGGCTGAGAAGTCCGACGTGTGAGTAACTAACAACACAAAATATTGTTTCAGTTTCTAAAAATACTAGTGTTTTTACTATGTTGTGATGTTTAAAAATAAAGAAACGGTAACTTTGAAAATATTACAGTCGCACTTCAGCGAGAACTTTGGTTAGTTTGATGTAAACAAATAACTTTTTTTAATGCCGCCAAGTAGAAGGTAAACAGTAAACGTTAGTTAAATGTCATATACAATGAAACTTAACGATTTTAACTACGAAGGTAGATTGGTACTCCGTTTTAAAAATAAAAACTTAACGTATAAGATATTGACGCAACTAAAATATAATAACGATAAAAGGAAACATTTGGAAAAAATCTCACGTGCTCAAGGTTACACTAAACCAGTTAGGTTATTTATTACTTTTTATTTTGACTAGTAGAAGCACTGTGTTTTCATCCGCGTTTCAATTGTATTACTAAATGTATACGTATATACATAGCATGCACATAAAATATGCAGTGATACCGGTTGTTATAATAAAAACTGTACAAACAAGAAACTTTTCATTGTAATAATATTTTTGGATTAAAACTCTGCTAGTGCGTTCTGTGACAAATCACATATTGAGTGAGTGTAGCAAGTGGATTTTGACATAATCATTCGTAGGTACTTTAACAATTTATTTGATGTTTGATGAACACAAAGCTTGTAGACAAAATGTATGATTTTAATAACAAAAGTAAAAGTCCCCGAAGAGGATCAGGATTTTTAATCCTGAAACAACCCTCTTCGGCATCAATACATAGTATAAAACAAAGTCAAAAAGTATGAAAAGATGTATGAATGTAGATGAAACGAAAGGGCTATGTCAGGACCGTGACAAATGGAGATCTGTAGTCTCTGCCTACCTCTCTGGGAGACAGGCGTGAAGTGTATGTATGTTTGTAAAACAAAGTCACCTCCCGCTGTCTGTCCCTATGTATGATTAAATATATAAAGTTTTCTTTAGTAGATAGTGTTTCATGATGAAGTTTTATACCTATGTACGAGTACATGCATATAATAGCCGAAAAACACTGTAAATAATGTATGTTGGAAAATCAACGTTTGCCGAGTGAGTAATAATAATACAATTACACTTTAAAATCGATTTAATTCGCAATTAGTAAAATGTTGTGTGAACTTAGTAATTTGGTTAGGTAACAACACAAACAATTGTAACACATTTACCGATTTGCGATCAAATACGTAAATTTCGCTATAAGTATTAACAATAACAACACATACATTACCTTCATCCCATGTTAGCTAAAGCACTTGTGTTATGGAATTCAGACAACGAAATATACTTACTTAAATACATTTTTTATTATTTTAAATGCATACTTATATAAATAAAACATCCAGACACATCCAACAAGTACTTAAAGGCTCATCAAGAATCTAAGTAGCTGTCTGTATATGGTTTTATAGATAATTTTATTGTTTCCAGAGTTCGATTATGGGCCCGCAAATTGGGCGACGAGCTATGGCGTCTCAGCGAGGCCCTCACCAAGTCAGATCAGATCAGAGTAGTGAGTATTGTTTATTATATTATTCCTCATCATCATCATCAGCCCATATTTGTCCACTGCTGAACATATCTATGGCCTCTCTAATTAAACGCCACTTTAATTTGTTTTCGGCTTCTCGCATCCAGTTTCTGTCAGCCATCTTGCGCTTATCATCAGTCCACCTTGTTCATAATTTTACTGTTATCTTTCTACTTACTAGGCACTACTTATATAAATGGGATAGTTTGTGAGATGCCCACGACTTCACCAAGCGTAGTTTACCTAACGTGGGTATTTGTGTAGCAATTTAGCATTAAAAGGTTTATCGCGAATACGTATGTGAGACTTCTTACTTTTTTTAGTTTTTTTACTACTTCACTAAAAAACTACTGAACGGATTTTAAGGTAATTTTGTGGGGAGATAGAATAGGCAATATTAATTTTATCCCAAAAATCCCATAAGAACGGGTTAAACCGTTCTGGTTCTTCCGTAATTGTAAAGTTATTTAATTACAGTATTTATGTGCGCGTGTGCGTGGCATTTGTCCAACAGATCGTAATTTGTAGACTGAAAACGTTTTTGTCCAAAGTACCGTATAATTTGGTGATTTTACTGTCGACTGAGCCTAATTTATTTAGTTAAACACCTCTCCGTACCTATTCAGTGTTTATATTGTACATAGTTGTACTAGTGGACTCAAACAAACTTTAGCAACGACTTGAGACATGAGTTTTTTTATCATTATAAACAAGCGTTTGACCACCATCCTGCCTGATATTAAGCAGCGATGTGGTCTACGATGGAGCACACTTGTCCATTATTTCACAATACCGACCTTAGTATTCCTTGCTTAGGTCATTTTATAACGAAAAAACCGTCCCGGCAATAATTTGTTTAGTATATTTGAAGACTTACGCCTTTTGAATCGTCTCTAGACTTCCATGACCAATTCAAGACCAAAATTAGCCAAATCGGTACGGCCGTTCTTGAGTCCGCCAGACTCACGTGCATTAAATTCATTTTTATACTCGTATAATACTTATAGGGAGACTAACGAACAGTAATTCATTTGTATATAATATCTATACAGTACCTCGGTGGTGTTACGAGCTTTTTATCTCGTTTTAGATAAATATAAATAGCATTTGTATTGTTCAGCTATATATGCAGTATTATTTTGCTTCATGCTTCAGTGAAATCCGTTCAGTAGTTTTTGCGGGAAAGTGTAACATCCATGTAAACTTTGTAATATTAGTGGGATTAGTGGAATGAGTAGGTATAGTATCAGCTGATGATTTTTCGTATTAAATATCGCACATCAAAAGTGTCTAGGGATCAAGAACATGCTTAGCTCTAAAAAAATCTAATTTATTTAAATCAAATCTAATCTTCTGGATTGGTCTCCTACCTAATTCCCCATGCCTGCATCAATGACTTATCACCACAATTTGAATAAATTATGAATGAATTCAGTTTTTAGAAAAAAAATTCTTGATTGCAATCTTCTAAAATGTACTTGAACCCTAGACACTTTTGATGTGTGTATTTAAAAAAATACTAGTTAGCACTTACCCTGAGTGTACAACAATAGCGAATGTCAATAGAATCGAAGAGTTTTGCATACAATCTCATCTTATTAAGGGTTAAAAGCGCTCTGATACAAGCTTGGCTGCTTTGCGTACATAGCTGTTCGCTCTCGCACTTTTTAAGGATCGTAAAGCTATGAATACGTATGAATTATTCAGTATAATTGGATTGTTATGATAAAAAAGATGTTTCAAGAGTTCTTCTTTTTTCGTACAGATATATCTTCAACATGTTGAAGGTAACATACTCAAAGCTGCTCTTGAAACCGTCGGTTTCTTACGAAAACATAATTTATCTGTTGAAATTGACCATTGGTGTATCAAACACATTTTTTCTACTATATACTGAGAAGGGGAGAGAGGCCTTTGCCCTGCAGTGGAAAAACAGTAGCTCAGAATAATAATCCTGACGATAAGTAAGGAACTTATAGAATAGAATATTAATTTGCTACCTTTTCATTTGCTTAGCATCAAGATAAAGTATGTACAATTTTTTACCATCAATCTTTTGATATCAATGGCTGTTCAAAATACGCTAGAATAATACACATCCAATATTGTTTTCTACTAAAGCAAAAGATTCTTCGTAATATAAAAAAAAATATCTATAAATAGAACAGGTAAAAGCTGCTACTGTCGTATAAAGCTTAACGCACATATGTGTACAAGTGCCGTATACGTACGCCCCACGCGCCGTATTTCTATTATAATGAGAAGCTTTTCGACAGCTGATAATAATGTTCTAAAAATAAGCGATAATGCGATGATGTTCGCGGTAACCATTGGTAACTATTAGGTTGTTTTCATCGTGGAGAAATTCGTGGAAATTTTGCCTCTGACAGCAGAGCAGAGTCAAGATTTATCTTGCACGATTAGAGTGCCGCGAGTAGTTCTCTTCTGAAAGAAAGCAACGAACGATATAGGAACGATACGATTAAATCGGTGCCGGTTAAAAGTTATTTTTTCTTGTTCGTTAATCCCATAGTCATATAAAAGGTGTCCATAATCATAATAATTTATTGCATCCATGAGTACAGTGGTTCTTACATAATTATAGGTTCAGCCATGAAACCCTGTAAGGGCACAACAAAATGGTAAATACTTAAGATTAGAAATTATCTTAAAATTAATACTAAATTATCCATCTTCAGGTAAATTCTGAGAATTTCGGGCATTAACTTGTTGTCTTGAATATATCCTAGAAATCAACATCTCCCGATTGCGAGAGTACTTGTCGATTTCTCGAGGATTCTAAAATTCGACGTTTCTATACGGAAATGTAATAATTTGCTACGAGATCGATAATGGTAAATGTACAACCAGCCTAACAACGCTGCGGATCTCAACCCTCGTCAGTCAGACAGACCCTTTAGAGCTCGATAACCCTTTGTAGGTATTAATAAACCAGATGACACGTTGGGGTCATAAGTGAAGCACAAGTATTATTCGAAAAGTACTCAGATAATAGGATTTTGTTTTGCGATCCGATATCCAATAAGTAAGAGTATTTTTTTCCTGTAAAGGTTTATTTTGTAATCTATAATAATGAACCTTTTGGTGTTAAAAGTGGGGGTCGGACATGCCTATGATGGGATCCGTAGCAGTAAGAAACGAAATGTAAAAGTTCTTGTAGTTCGTTGTAACTTTACGTATTAAAAAAACTCGTGGCTAGATGTTGTTTAAACCAATTTTCGGTGGAAGTTTCTGTGGTACGTATTTTTATTTTATCATTAATTTATTTTAATAGTTACAGTAACACACTCTTTATCAAATTCGCAGTTATTTATTCGGAAACTATTCAGTTAAGAAAATAATGATTTCCATTAGACACCTCAAAACATTTTTTTTAAGACTTATCCAAACATTTTTGAGATATAGTTCTAAGCATTCTCAAATTTTATCGTTGTTTTTCTACTTTTCTGTAAAAAAGAATATGCTGTTCACTTAGTAAATTTCAACAGCATAGTTCATATAATTTCGAAAAAAAAACATCGTAATAAGGGTTCCGTTTTTGCCATTTGATTCCGGAACCCTAAAATATGCGAAAGATCTTCATTGATCCAGAATAAATTAGGTAGGTAAGTAGATCGTTTCCAATCTGACAGCCTTTGATCTCGTATTTGAAATAAAATTCAATGTTTCTTTTGAAATTTTGTTCCAATTTGCCCTTCCCTGTCGCACCCGAGTGAATATCGTTTGTTTCTATTGAACGCAGTTTTCTAACATCCACGGTCTACGACTGGCATATATCGTCACTCGCCTTCTCCTGTGGCCACTCCGCACTGCCAGCTGTGAGGATGACGACCCCGCAAAACTGCGAGCAATAGAGTCAGCGATAGTGACGCGGACTGTCTTCTTTCTTCTCGACCATCATCTACTGTTGTGTCGCGAAGATCGACTCGAATTCGAGCTCGTGGACGAGTGGTTACACTCGGCCCAGTCAGTCCAATAAAGACCGGCTTAATGGTTTCTCTTAGTCACGCTGGGTTACACGACCCTTCCCTTATACTAAGCACTCACGCCACGGAATTACCATAGACGGAGATTTGCAGGAATATATACCTAACACATTTTCGCAAGCTACTTATTTTCGTAAGCTACTTACTAAAAAGGATAGGTACTTATTTCCCTTTAAAATTAAACTTTCATAATTATCATAATTGTTTTCCTCACGAAAATGTTTATTTCAATATCCATAAGCTACATTATGAATAAGGCCTTTTCCCAACCTTCATAAACTTCTGTTGAATTCATCGTAAATATTTTATTGAGTGAACCGTTTTCAGGAAACTCCCCAGCGAGTCGTTTCAAGCAGAACGACCCTGTTGATAACACACATTTCTGGCACAAAAAAGTCATAAAGTGTATAACAAATCGTCATAAAATGGGCCGTTAAAAGTACTCGAGGCATTCTAGTTATAATTTACGTACTTAAGGAACCTCAGGCGGTACTACTGGTGTTGTACAAAAAATATATCGAGGAGAAACAAAATAGAAAATATAGTTTTTGGGTACACAAGACACATTTTCTATTCGATATGCCCTGTGCATGCAAATGTAAAAATAAAAAAAATAAATACACTTCACGCCTTTTAATCCCAAAGCGGGGTAGGCAGAGGCACATGCTAAAGCAAATGCCCACGGTTCATCAAGCGTATTTAACCCAACGTGACAGGGGGTGAGCCCATCGCCGTTATAGGGTTCACACACCTTGTGGTGTGTGGGTTTCATCACGACGTTGTCCTTCACCATACGAGCGTTGCGTTGCGTACATAGGCTCTGAAAAAGAGTCCCATTGGTACACGTCCAGTAGCCGGACTCGAACCCGCGACCTCCCAGTTACAAGTCAAGTATCCAACCAACTGGACCACAGTCGCTCTTGGACCTCTACAGTTTCGCTAAACAGTTAAAGTAACTGTTTTGATAATGATACAACATTAAATGATACAGAACATGGGTGTTTCACGTAAGGACTGACGTGTTTTAGAATTTCATTTCGTTTCTAGAGACACTTCTTTTTTGCAGTGGCGACGCTAGTAGTACCGTGTAACACCCTCTTCAGAGTGAAGAAAAGGAGAGACTGGCCATTATTTACTATAGATCCATTGGCTAGATCTATGACGGATTTAATTTCCCTTTGGATCCAGATAAAAAAAAATGATCTCACGAGAACATTATTTCATTATTTTTTTGGTATAAAGCTCGTCACGATACACAGTAATATGCATGAACTGATTATTAATACCAAATTTAACACACACACACACTTTACGCCTTATGATCCCAAAGCGGGGTAGGCAGAGGCACTTGCTAAAGCAAATGCCCACGGTTCACCAAGCGTATTTAACCCAACGTGACAGGGGGTGAGCCCATCGCCGTTATAGGAATCACACACCTAGTGGTGTGCGGGTTTCATTACGATGTTGTCATTCATCGTACGAGCGTTGCGTTGCATACATAGGCTCTGAAAAAGAGTCCCATTGGTACACGTCCAGTAGCCAAACTCGAACCCGCGACCTCCCGGTTACAAGTCAAGTATCCGACCAACTGGACCACAGACGGTCTACCAATAATACGAAATTTTAATACCAAATTTAACTAACGAACAATTTACTTAAATACAATTATTGGTCAGATATACACGTGTAGCATTTTGCATTCGTTAAAGGATTTTTTTCAAAATTGAATCAAGTCATTTGAACTACTAGGTGCTTTAATATCTTGTTGTTAGATGTAGGTAGGTAATGTATATACTCCATACACCTTTGGGATCACATTAAAATGTATGGTCACTAGATTACTTTCCGGATCATTTAAAATGAATTGCTACAAATCAAATAATAGTAAAAACATCTATATTAATGTAACCTATTCTGCTTTAAGAACAAACTCAGCTAGAGTTTCATCAACATCCCTATACGTAGCACCAATATTTACGCAAAGTAATGTGAAATTAGATTAGCCAGCGATAGATCCACCACTTGAGTCAAATAACCTTGGTGAAATGCAATCTGGGCATTTGCTTAGCCATCGCGTCTGACTACACCGCTTTAGGATTTAAAGACGTCTCTTTTTGTTACAGAAATACAAGGAAATGAATGCCAGCGTGAAACAGAAGGATGGCAAGCAAATATTGGAGTCAGCACTCCAATCAGTCAGCACTATGCTCACGAGAAAAATCAATGCTGTCAAGGTAAAGGAAAATGCACTATCTAGTGAAAGCTTTTTCATTAGCTAAGAGGTACAGTCGGGCGTTGCACAAATGTAACGTTGAAATCAGTGCCTAAACGGTATTGATAGGGCGATATGGGTTGTATTCTCTTTAAAATAGGGTTGAGAATTCCGTCCTAAATCGTATTAGGCAGTGGCGTTCACTGACTTTTACGACAAGGTAGGGAGCAGTGGCGAAGCTAGGAGGTAAGCCGGTAGTGAAAAATAGGCACTTAACCAATGCTTATTTAGATTTTTTTATTTGTCTCACTTATTTGAGCTATAATAAGTCCCTACGCTACTTAAATTACTTGAAAATATTTGTTAATGTGCCTGGCTTAGGCTTGTCTTGTACTACCGGCTTACCCCCTAGCTTCGCCACTAGTAGGCAGTAATCTCCAAGGATTGACATCTATGTATAGGTAACTTGTCTTTACGAAATATAGATGCCTATATAAGCATAAGGTAGATATCTACTGACCCACAAAACACAGGACCTTCGTTAGCCTATTTCGTGAGTACAACAAAAAAAGATCTAGCAATAACTTTATTATTAGGTCGGGTAGCCAAAATACTAAGGTAGGCAGAGTCTTTTTACCTATATGGCGTGCTCGCCACTAGTATTAGGTAGCTACTAAACAGATTTAAGGCGTAAATCTCTTGTTCGATTATTTAAAGATATGCTTCAGTCCATCTCCATTATTACACCGATAGTTAATTGTACCTCCTTTAGGATTAACGACGATTAGAGGTCTTAAAACCTTTCCTACAGATAGTACAATAAGGTTGAAAATCGTGCAACTTCCGCAGGCAAACATTAGCAGATACAATACGATGCCACTTTAAGTTTTCGCCACATTGCAAAGCCGGCATGACGTGAAGGCAGCATGACAGTAGCGCGGCTGCAACACGACATGTATGTCACACAGCGTGCAGCTACTGTCACGTTGATGTAGCGTCCCATGCTGCTACCGCGGACTAGGTACTGGAGTTTTGTTCACAAGTTGTATCGTCTTTACTAAATTCAGTAGATTCAATAAACGTAGCATCTATTGAAACATTGTTGAGTTATAATTATGATTACAGTATTTAATAATAATGTCTAATAATACGAATAAATATATTATCGCGCACTGCGATTTTATTCATCGCGAATTAGAGTAGGTCTCTATTACAATGCGTTGCGTTTTTAAAAATGTTCTGGAAAAATATTTTCGCTGTTCGGGAATTGCAGTGGATTTCTGTTGCTGACAGATTTGCGATATGTTTTTGCAACGTTGTTTTTTCGTAGTGCGCGCTCAGCCTTAAGTGTTTTGACGGCTTCGAAGAATTGTTAGATCTTACTAAGGGAAATTTTATTGACATTTATTATTTAGAAAAATGTACTAGTGATAGTAAATATGTTCTAGTTACTGATAGTTAAAATGAAATAATTTTATTATTATATGTATTGCAAAAAATATTATTGTTCGTTAGTCTCGCTAAAACTCGAGAACGCCAATAGCGATTTGGACAAAAATTTTGTCTTGAATTATTCGTGGAAGTCCAGGAAAGGTTTATTATTTGTTCCAATACACGGGGACAAATTCTCTTTTTTGCAGGACAGGAAGTTATAAAATAAGCATGTATTCGATAACTTTGGCTAATTCGACGGATTCTACTTACATCATGATTAGACTTCGGCTCAAAATTATAGGCATTTCTGCCTACGCACACCCACCGTACAGTAAGATTAATGGTTCTATTAAATACGGCATAACTATTCCCCAGTATCCAGGTTCTACACACCAAGCTCAACATACATACAACATGACAATTTAAGTATGGAATAATAACAAATACGATATAACCGACCTGTTACAACTTAGGTTTAACTATTTCCCGGACAGTAAACGTCTATGGGCGTCATAACAATAAAACATCTATTATGTCTATTTTACTGTCCGCTAATGTGTTAAGTTACACCAAGTTTATTAGTAAGGAGAACCTATTTATTCCAACTAACACGTCATAATCTACTGGAATTATGCCTGACCACTCGTGCAATTCAATATTACTTCATTAGACATGCAGCAGATCACCTCATTACGATCGATTTCAAGATAAAAGGCGCCTGAAGCATCGCGCCTTCGCCTTCACTTGAAACGAGATTAAATCTAAATCTACTTGAATGCAATTTTAATATCAATGAAGGAGTAGTGAAAAGGGAATTTGTTACATTTGAATAGTTTCTGAAGATTCATAATTAATACACTCTTAAACCTGGCAGGCAGCAAGCTTGGTGTGACGCCCTAATAGGTATCAAGAACGTACTCGGACGTAATGGGCTCATCTATCCAAACTAACCTACTAATAAACGCTGTTACACTGCGTTTATTGGTATTAGTTAGGTATTCCCCAGTTACACCAAGCTCAACTTAACTTGCCAGTTGTACGTAAAATATCTGAATATCCAGTTTCAATGGGCGTGTAAAACTTCTGTATAAGTTACAATGCATTTATTTGTATGTTTAGGCTTGGTTCGGACAATTTAGTAGACAATTTATGTTTGCACTAAATCGGTCGAGTGGTTCTTAATTTTTTGTAACTGAATTCAATAAATGGCCGACCATTTTGTTAGTTTAGGGATTTTACTGTCAAATTGATGTTTAAATTTTATTTTATTATTTTATTTTATACGTGGCAAAGCACGTACCGGGCCGCTAGTGTATCTATAAATAAATGATGTTGGATACTTTTGGGTAGGCTTTGAGAAGTATTTAGACTATGTCTGACCACAATCGAATTTATTTTATTTATTTATTTATATATCAGGCGCATCAACAACATAAACACAATACAGTACATTAAACATTAAATAAAACTTAAATCTAGTGCTTACGTTAATTACAGATGCGCACGACACTCAAATCTTACAAGCTAAATTATATATACAGTACGATATACATATATAAAATTGCAATGAGCATTAAAAAAAATGCCTCATCCAACGCATTGAGGACTATGGATATGAGTCTAATAGTTGTAATTTATTCCCAAAACATCACTGTCTGCTAGAGGATAGGCAGTTGCACTAACTTCTAAACGGCCTAGCATGATATTCTACCCATAGATGATTATCTTCATAGATTAGTAGTAAATGTTATTTTTTGTTTCAGTGCATTCACGCGACAGCAGAACAAATAGCTAGGGATTTCAACTATAGCCTTTCGAACTCTAGCGATTTTGAGTTCCAGTATTGTTCGGCAAAATATTCATCATTCGAATATGAAAACGGTTCGGTGTCCAGTCAAGAGGGATTCCCGAATTTTGCAATAGACAACAATAACTACACGAATGTTACTCTTGAAAAAGACTCCCATTTCTACGACATAAATGTGAATACTAATATAAGTTGTGTACACGTTCCAACCAATATTTACTATAGAGGTAAGTGAAGTATTTCCGAGACTACGAGTTTGCTTTCGTTCGTACAGTTCATTAGCTTTAAGGTTCATATTCTGAAAGGAAAATCAATGTAAGAATGAATGCTTGGGAGCATTTACTTACTGTTACAGTCAAACATAACTTGTCTACGTATACTATTTTTCACGGCTGAAGTTTCCCTGGCAGTTTCATATATTTCCGCAATAACACATTATTTTCAATAGACCTGAAATAACGCACTCTACCTACAATTGAAATAAAAAATCAATCAAGAACTACTAAATACTTGCCGAAATATAATACCTCCGCGAATGTGAAATACTGTGAGCAAAAATCAAAGAGTCAGGACTCTTCAGCCGTGAAAAAATGGTATTTGGTTCACGTTTCAGAATACGGAGCTTAGATTATAAGTGACAGTAAGGCATTTTGAACTTCTATCCTTCTCTAGTAACTTACTAAAGAAATGAGATAGAACTATAAGATTACAAGCTGTCAAGTATGTTATAAAAGTCAATTAAATCAACGAAAAGTATCCGCTGGAAACATTGAACCTAGTCAAGTACAATACTAATTATTAAATTTATTTATTTACAGAAAAAGACGCATTAGATGCAATATTATGGTCTAAAGGACTAAACGACATATTTATAAAGAACTATC
This sequence comes from Conopomorpha cramerella, assembly GCA_012932125.1. Taxonomy (NCBI): domain Eukaryota; kingdom Metazoa; phylum Arthropoda; class Insecta; order Lepidoptera; family Gracillariidae; genus Conopomorpha; species Conopomorpha cramerella. Next base: position 13,120 of record SJJU01013841.1, read on the forward strand.
AGTCTGATCCGTCGCTTGCGTGGCAGTACTTTGGCAGCTCGCACGGCATTCTACGTTTCTATCCTGGCATGCAGTGGTCCATCAGAGGCACCGATACATACGACTGCCGGGTCAAATCCTGGTATATTGAAGCCGCCACCTGCTCCAAAGATGTTATTGTACTTTTTGATGTCTCTGGTTCAATGACAGGCTTCAAAAACTACGTCGCAAGAAGAACCCTAAAATCTCTCCTGGACACATTGTCCAACAATGACTATGTAAATGTCTATACTTTTAAGAACGAGACCAAAGAGGTGGTCAGTTGCTTCCAGGGTTTGGTGCAAGCGACCAAGGAGAATATTGAGACTTTGACAGATACACTTGAGCCTAAAACTGTTGGTGATGACACTAATGTTCACAATGTGCCTCTGGAGGGTTACGCCAATCTCACTACAGCTTATATCACGGCGTTTAAGGTGATGAAGGAGGTAAGTTGTCTTCATCATTACACGTAGAGCAGAACTCTATAATGTAGACCCCTATTTACTAAAAGACCCCTATTTTCTTCTCAATTATAAATTGTGTGACTTTCACGCAGTGTTGTCCTTTGATCGTCCAAAATCTTAGATACATTTTTGCTTTGATCTGATAGACATTTTATGAAAATTTCAAAATATTTTTTCGCCTCGGGTTATTGACACTCACCAAAAGTGGAATGGGTAAAAACATTGGCCTTCAGCTTCCTAACGTATTTCCGTATCACCCTGAATATACATTATCATGCATGAACCTACTATTGTTTTAATTTCAAACAAATATTTGAGAAGCCAATACAACATTTTGCCCTTCAGTATATTATTTCTATTTGATGATCCTTTGAAATCACATTCCGATGAAGCGAGAAGGTACGCCCCCCGGTATACGCCGCCGGCGCCCACACGTAATAATCAGTTCGAGATCGGTATGATTGGAAGCCATCGATTGAAAGCCCGCTATTGGAATGAGTGACACGGATAGAAAAGTCAATAAACTTTGGGGAGACAGCCCTTCAATAACATGATAGATTGAAATAAACAGAGAAAATAGATTTTGCTTCTTCAAATAGAAATCACTTCGAGAGAGATAAAACCTACAAGATTTAGTGTATGACGTAGGTAAAACATGACAGGAAATAATGCTACTAAATCATGCGATAGGCATGTACGTGAAATGTGTGGGTCATGATATATGTTTATTAAATAAAAAAATATAAAACAGGAAAAGTTACTGAACTTGACTTACATTTGGAATCACAAAAGGCAACGTTTGCCAATTCAACGCACTAGATTTGTCAAGCTTACTCCACTTTAAATTGTCTTTTGGAGAAATTGGCTTTTATTTTTTACATAGGCTCCAGTCCAGTTGCGGTTTTTATTTATTGTTTTATTTAATACTAATAAACGACAGAGATCATAAAAATACAATACCATTGCCATGAGCAAAACGCAATAGCGTGCTGAAAGACTACGTAGGTTATATCGTATCCCATAATTATCAATCGTATTTAAGTGGCTGATTTTTTTTCATACCAGAGGCGTACCCATTGCAACGTCAGCAGCACCCAAGGCTGCAACCAAATGGTGATGGTCATCACGGACTACGTTCCCGGCAACCTGTCGGAGGTGTTCGAGAACCACAACCGGGAGTACGTGGGCAACAACAGCTACATTCCGGTGCGCGTCTTCACATACCTTATCGGGAAAGAAGTCACCAATGTCATGGAGATACAACAGATGGCGTGCACTAATCGAGGTTCGTGATTTAGGCACCAGATGTCGCTTTATGGAGAATTTTCTTTGACTATATTTCATTAACGTCAATTGGTCGTGCAGAAGAGGCCTGTGTCCAGCAGTGATATTAGCTTTGTATGTATCTTTTTGTTCGATAGCAAGTAGATGCTCTCGTGTGATGATCATACATTTTAAATACAAAATGATAGCGGAAACTTAGTAGGAATGTTGTTTGGAATTATTGCTGAAGAAGTACAAAAATGGAGTCGCTAATAAAAAAAATATTTTTTTGTATAAATAACAATTATTAAACCATAACAGCAGTGGACGCAATGTGGCTTATGATGATGATGATGAAACCTTACCAAATTCCATAGGTTTCTTCGTACACATCCATTCGGTGGAAGAAGTCCAGCAGCAGGTGCTAAAGTACATCAACGTGATCGCTCGCCCTATGATCCTGGAAGGCGAAGACCCGCCGCCCACCTGGACGCACGCCAATATTGATGATACGGTATCTCTTTTACAATTATCTTTAGCAAAGAGTAGACCCATTTATTTTTTACAGTGAAAGGAGCTGACGGAGTATTTTTCATAAAGCCCAGGCCAAAAAAATGCATCCAGCTCTACGGTTGCGTTTGAGTAGGAAATGTGTAGGAAGTTCTAGCGACGTGATCACATCGATGTGTCCGTGTGGTCCGGTGGATTTTTTTTGTTTTAAACACAAAGAAGCGTGTGACCACCATCCTGCCTGATGTTAAGCAGCGATGTGGTCTACGTTGGAGCACACTTGTTCATTAGGCCTATTCACCCGCGACTTGAAGACCTTCAGACAGTAGTGCGCAGGACACACAGATTCCGGCAAGTCATTCCACCATTCCAGATCGCTGATGATAAGTTAGGACGCTGCGCTTCAAATGACTGGTATAAATGTTCATACATAAAATGTCAAATTTTATGAAAATATATCTACCCCATTACATGTACAATACCCCATTTTGAAGAAGTTGAAAATAGTTTTACGTTCCGACAGGTCTTGATTGTATAAAAAGACGGTATTCTTTCTCAATGTGTCCTTTTGTCATCTAAGATGTAGAGAATAATGTCCGTTCATTAGAACACAGCCAAATCTTTTTGCCGCATTGTCAAAATAATGAGATATTTTTTTTTATGAGACGATGTACCTCTAAAATATACTCGAATACTGTTTAATCATTATTAAGGTAATCATTATTGCGATTTTATTAAAGATCACTGTTTTCACTGTTTGACTTTTCCAGCGTACCAGCTCGTGGAACGTGAGCGGCGATTTAAATAAGGTGAGTGTCTGCTTTATTATAATTATAAGCACTCGAAAGAACTTTCAGAGTCTTGTCCTGAATATCTAATCATTTCTCTAATAAATATAGAGTTCTAGATAGATCAGACACTACAGAAAACACCAGTTGTGCTGCGCGGGGTTTTACTTAATTTTTAGTCTGTTCGCGTGGAAAAGGCTCAGGTTGGGGTGGTTATTACCAAACTCCTAAGGCTAACTGACTGACTTTTATGAAATTTTGTGTGCATATTGGGTAGGTTTGAGAATTGGCCAACATTTTTCATACTCTTACCAGTGATATTGTATCAAATACACGGCGGCGATTTTTGAGGTGTGAAAGGTAGTATTGAGCGAGACATTATCATACACACTGTGTATGATAATTTGTATTACACTATTCTTACTATGGCATAACAACGTTTGCCGGGACAGCTAGTATTAGACTAAGTTCATATAGCCGCGAAACCGCGCGGTAATGTAGTCGATAATTACCGCTTATGTGGATTTTGTACCGCGCGTCTGTGGTCCAGTTGGTCGGATCCTTAACTTGTAACCGGGAGGTCACGGATTCGAGTCTGGCTACTGGACGTGTACCAATGGGACTCTTATTCAGAGCCTATGTACGCAACGCAACGCTCGTACGGTGAAGGACAATATCGTGATGAAACCCGCACATCACAAGGTGTGTGAACCCTATAACGACGATGGGCTAGCTCTCTGTCACGTTGGGTTAAATACGCTTGGTGAACCGTGGGCATTTGCTTTAGCAAGCACCTCTGATTATCCCGCTTTAAGATTAAAGGCGTGAAGTGTATTTTTTTTGTACCGCGCGATTCGTAATTCTGTGTGATACCGCGCGGTCATATGAACTTAGCCTTGCATCACCACCCGCCTAAGTTTACTGTTTTTGTGGAACCTACTGAATGTAATAAAAAGACAGCTTTCAGCATAAAACGGCGTTAAGTTGTGAATCACCCTGTATATCTATTTTCAATTTATTTCAGCCAGACGAGGACAAGCTAGTGACGTCAGTGGCCATACCGGCGTTTGACTACTTCTACAACGAAGGGACAAGCAACGACGCCCGCTTGCTCGGCGTGGCCGGAACTGACGTACCTATAGATAGCATCGCAAAACTGTGTCAACCTAACCAGGTGATTCTTTCGTTTTAATACATAAGGGTCCGTTTAGCTGCCATTTTGTTTTCTATATTAATAGCCAAACGATGCGTCAAAGTCGAAAAACGTAATAACATTTACACAAATGTTAACCCGCCTGCCAAGGTGATGAATGATCATGGAACTCATTGGGGGAGGCCGTCGTCCAGCAGTGGACGACATGTGGTTTACTAAAGACAATTTTTTAATGTGACGGACTAATTTGACAGTTCCTATGCGTACAATATGATGATTTATTCCTATGTAAGTTAAACTGAAAATTAAATACCAACATTTAAAGATTGTCATCGCG
>SJJU01013845.1:0-20709 GCA_012932125.1 Conopomorpha cramerella
TAAGATTTTTGATGAATCAAAATACCTATTGGCCGCCTGCTTCTCCTTTTCCCACAGCATTTTTCATCGCAAAAATAAGAAATCATTCCGTCAAATCCAAAGGAAGCTGGAACTATTTAAGGTTGCCAGTAAAAATAAATAAATTCATAGTTAAATAAAATCGTAGATAGGTCGCATAACAAAAATATTCTATTAAATAGAAGTAAATTATACTTAATTAATGTAATATACATTGTATTAACATCCACTTCTATGATTTTAACTGACAGACACACTAAGAATGTTGCAAATATAATTTTGTTGGTAATGGTAAGCGCATCATGTTGGTGTTCTATTTATAAATATAAGGGTATTTATTGTTGTATCTAAAATGCTTATTAGATTGTAAAGTCCTTATTCACTTGTGAAAATCTCTGTAACATGGTGGTAAAGGGTAATAAGTTGAAAAAATGAAAATGTATAAATATTGCCAATAGAGAAAATAAATAACAAAACCAGCATCATGGCCGTTTATGACGGATCTAGGACATTTTTTATTACAGCAAGACTGCCATGTCTTTGGTTGGATTTAAAAATGGCGTATACAAGCTTTTTGTTTGCCGGTTTACGCTGTTGAATAATTTCAAAGAGCCGCGTTCCGAAGCGAGGCGAAAACATCGCGATAATGAAATTAAAATACAAATGTAGGTAAATGTATTTCCTAAACAAAATATTGTCGGAGTATTCATCAGTAATGTGTGTGCATTAGAATGGGGGCTATGGCTTGACAATCCTCACGTCGTCAGATTTCTAATTCGGAGTGTAATTACCCAGGAAGCGTTTTGTGTTGCAGACATGACGGTGCCGAAAAATAGTAGATAATGGAGAATTCAGAAGATGATGCAGGTTCAGCGACAAACGCTTCCCGCGTTGAAATGGCGCGGGAAAGAGATATCGGACAGATGGAGGACAGCAACGCTACGACAAGTGTTCAACAACAAGAGCCATCCGAACCAAAAACATACCCCTCCAGTATCGAACCGTCGGACGATTATTTTGACGGGGAGACTGGTCTATCTCCGTCGTCACACGATGTCAATACGAGTACGGAAGCGATATTGAGTATGATAGACGAGTTCGTTGATGGACCTCTGGCGTCGCATCTAGTACAACCGGAAGAAACCCTGCCTATAACATCTAGCACCCCTTCAGTTGATGAAGGTGTACACTCTGATTCAGAGACAGTGAAAAGTGCATGCTCTGGTTCTTTGCAGACCGCACCTTTAGTGACCATTGAGGAATCTTTAAATAAAAGAGAAAGCACAAACAATACAACTGAAAGTTTATCCACTGCTGAAAATAGTGCAAGGACAATTAATGTTTGTAGTGAACAGAACACTAGTGAAAGTGAACAACACAAAAATGACATAGGTCCCCTTCATGTTGCTGAGGCTTCCACTTTGGTTGCTGCGCAAGAAGTCCCAATTATTTCAACTCCTAAAATTTTTACTCATTCCCAGGATAGTTGTGGGTCTAACTTGCCACCTGCTCACATCCCTGGTACTAGCAAGTGTGAAAATCAACAGACTCCTAAATGTAAAGTTTCTAGTGAAAGTAAAGACTCAGTGACTTTGGGAAGTGTACAATCAACTTCAAGTGATCATGTAAGTGGTACAGTGACACAATCACCCCTGCGAAGGAAGTTGATACGTCCACCTCGTCCTGATACTACAGTATCGTCAACTGTTGACTATCATAGTGAAGCAGAGCCTTATGTTAAAACATCTGTGGCAAAAGATGTTTCTAGTTCTTCAGATGCAATAGTAAGTACACCAGAGAGTCGGACTGATAGTTGTAAACAAGTAAGTGAGATAAGTGTTTGTAAAGCTGAAAATACTGTGAGTACTCCACGTAAGATTAAACTTATAAGAAATAGAATTGCCCCTGTGAATCATGTTGGTAGTAAAACAGAAACTGAACCACAACAGTGTCAGTCAACTTCCTCAGATATTTCCTGTGATTTACCTAAAGTGAATTCAGAGAATTCTTCAGAATATAGCGCTTCAATTTCTGGAATTTCCCATAATGCATCACCTGCAACAACTGCAAGTGAACATCCAAATACAACAGAGGATAATGTTGAGATCAACAGTAACCATGACATTAAAATTAGTAACAATAGTGACACAACAGGAGATTCTTCATCACAGGAAAGTATACCCATCAGCACCCAGGATTCAGCATGTGTATCTATAGAATCAAGTCAAGATTCTGATACCAGAAACATGCCACCTCTAAAGATTAATGTTAATGCAGGTTTCTCTGAGACGTCAAGTGAAAATATGATCTCAGAACCGTATGTTAACTCTTCTGACAGTAGCCAAGACCACAGCACTGTTGGTAAACAGGTTCCTAAGCTTACAATAAAACTTGGGCCTAAGCATGGAAATGAAAGTGATGTTGCAGTGCCAAAATTAACAATCAAACCACTTCGATTGCCTACTGAAGAAGAATTGAAAGATAATGTAGCAGAAAGCAGTAGGTCTGTACCAAACATCACAAAATTAAATATTAAGCCCATTGTGAAGCCGCCAGAAAAATTAAATGATGCAAAATCTAGCAGCAGTGAAATATCTGAATCTGAAAGCTCTGAAAATGATGAAAGCACTAGTGCTTCTGATCAGGCTTCAACATCTGATCAACCACAGTCTGAGATAGTCCCTAAAGTAACAATCAAATTAGGGAAACCCGGAACACAGATTGAAGGACAATTCTACACCCAACAGAACATCCCGAAGTTGACCATTAAGGGTTTGTCAAATGATGATAAGCAGGATGATGATGGGTCAAAGTTAAAAATCAAAATATCTCAATCAGAGGATCATGAAAAACATGAAAAGATTCCAAAACTTACTATTAAACCTGTCATGAAACCTGTCAGCCAACCAAGCAGTCCAAAGCTGATTATAAAACCCATAAAACCACCAGATAATGCAAGTAAGGATGGTTATGTAGATCATTGTGAAAATCAACCAATCCCAAAATTAAAAATTACACAAGAATCATTGTCTCCTAGAGAAACTGTACCAAAAATAACTATAAAACCCGTTTTAAAAACAGATAGTGACATAAATGTGAAGTTTGGGAAAAAAGTAACTAACAAACAAAATGATGAGTCTGATAACATACCAGTAGTTACAAAATTAAACATTAAACCAATACCTAAACCAGTGGAAGTAAATAATGAATTTCCTGATTGTATAGATGATAAAGTTCCTGTTGTTTCAAAACTAAATATTAAACCAATAGTAAAGCCTAAAAATAATGAAGTAGATTCTATAGAAGATATACCTAAGGTTAAAAAAATAAATATAAAACCCCTTAGAAATCCTGAAGAACAAACTTCAGACACAAAAGACTGTGATGGATGGATTGCTGATGATGAGGAAAGGAATATACCAATTGTTAATAAAATTAATATTAAGCCTATTGTTAAGCCATTAGAAGAAGAAACTTCTAAGGATTCTGAAATACAATCATCTGAAACTGGGAATTCTAGTGATGAGAATAGTGATCAAATTCCCATAATTAAAAAGTTAAACATAAAACCAATTGTTAAACCAGATTGTGATTCAAATCCTGTCGAGGATGAACCGAAACATCCTCCTCTACTCATGAAAATTAACATCAAACAAACAAAGTCTGAAAATATTGATGGTAAAGTTAACAACAGTGATGACAATTTGTTAGCTAATAACAAAAATGATAATGCCATGTTATTAACAAAATTATCAACAAGAACTGACTCGGAAGAGTTGAGTCATAGAGACAGAATTAAAGGCACAGATCTTCTATCAAAAACAGAAGATGGCTCAGCAGTAATTTCTGAAAGAGCAGTAGAACAAGGTGCCCTTAATGATGTTTCTTTTGATCCAGCACAGTCTTCTATCTACAATGAACTGGACAATAGATCTGGCTCAAAAGAATGGCTCGGCCCATTCTGGAGTCCAAGAATATTACTCCAAAAAGTGACAAAGAAAAACCTTCTGTGAATTCTCAAAATTGTACTCTTCTTAAGAAGTTACTTGAAGAAAAACCAATTCAATTAGAGATATCAGATTGCAGTAGCACCCCTATTGCTAACAGTACAGTAAATTCAATTTCGCCAAAGGAAAGCCGAAATTTTAATTGTGACATTCCACATAGCTCACCTACTACAAATGTAACTTCACAGTTGGAATCAAAACTTGAAATCAACTCAATAGCTGTATCAGATAGCAATGTTTCTGACTCAAAGATGTTGTCAACAACAGAGTTACATACACCTTTAGAGATAAACACAACAGAGAAAGTTGTAAGTTCTGGACAAGATTCACCTCGTATCATACTTAAAATAAACAAGACGGATTCAGGAGCATCAGCCAAAATTATTACGGAAGATGTACACTGTGAAGTCAATAAGCCAAAACCTGAAAATACTCCAATTGTCAATGATAGACATATTCAGAAAAGGTCTAACTATTTAGGAAAAGACAATAAAAAGACATCTTCAGAAAATACACCTACATTGCGGACCAGATTACGGTCACGGGCTGTGCAAGAGGCTGACCCTCCACCAGCTAAACGGGCAGCAAGTAAATCGAAATCTTTGGTTACTGATTCAACAGAAAATAGAGATAATGATATGTCAGCCTTAGAAAGCAAAAGAATGAAATTGGGTCAAATACTCAACAAATCTATCTCACAGTCAATGACATCTGTTGTAAATAAACTTACAGACATGGACAATGAAAAGTCTATTTCTCAGTCAATGCCTAGTGAAAATCCGAAAAATGGTAACTCAAAGTTGCACAAAATCCTGTCAAATTTACAAACAAAAAAACATGACCAGACAAATTGTATGGAAATGAATAAAGATATTATTTCCAACACAGACATAAGAAATAATTCAACTGAAAGCTCAGCTGATATTGCTACAATAGAAAATTCTCACTTAAGTGTTCAACAAATGATGTTAAATGAAGGTTCTTCATCACGTGATTACGTCATCCCCCAAGAGGAATCGAAAGATCCATTGGAAATGGACCCATTGAAAGTAAATGTTTCACCCATGCCTATAAATATGTTAAGTTCGCAACCAGAACCAGAGATGATCACACCTACACCCAAGAAGAGAGGAAGACCTCGAAAACAACCACTGACGGAATCCCCTAAATCTTTGCCTGTCCCAGCTTTAGAAGAACGACCATCACGATCACTGCGATTGTCCAGGTATGAATACAATATCAATTATTTACATATAGATAAATAAAACCCATGATCATATTATTTATAATTATTCATTTTCTAGGGATCGGCCAGCGATTCTGTCTAAACCTCGTGGTAGAGGTCGTGGTCGAGGGTCGAAGCGCCACATAGCTGATACCAGTATATCCTCGCCGGAATTGTCGAGTACTCCTTCTGCCGCCGATAGATTCTTCAGCTCGGAACAAGTGGTGGATGGCATAGACCCTACGAGTTCGAGCATCAAGCTGCCTCGAATGACTGAGCTGAGCAAAATGCCGTCGATGTCACTTTCTAATAGGCGCCGCGACTCGGCGGCTAGCGACCGGGACACAGATGGTCTTTTATCACCTCTGGACATGGGGCGGCCCAGAACTGGTCCTGGATCTCGAGGCGGTCGTGGCCGTACACCTAAAGGACGAGGCCGAGGTCGAGGAGGCGGTAAAGGAGCTGTCTATATGAAAGTGAGTTGTTTAATTTCTGGTCCCAACCCACCTAGATCATAGTCAAAATGAAAATTTAACCAACGTTCGGTTGAATTTTCATGAGAATGTTAATTTCCTTACCAAAATGTTTTGTGTTATGACTATCTGGATATTTTCTAATTGTCTTGTTCTACAGGAAACAATGGGCATATATGGACGAGTGTGTGGACCCGCAACAACAACTGTGCAGTTGTTTGAGGAAGAAACATGCATGATGGACGACAATGCTACTCCGGCCAAGTAAGTGCAGTTTTTTTTTAACAAAGGCCTTCAAGCTGATTTTTCAAGTTTTAATTTTTCATTACTATTGTATAAAAATTCTATCATAATAAAAGATGTCTACTAGGCTACAAGTAGTTTTAAAGCCTCATTTCCGATTTAAATATCTTATTGGAAATATAGGTGTTTTTTATAATATTGCCTTATTAGATCAGTACTACTACTACTACTTTTACAGCTAGATTTGTTGTTGCTATCAGATAATTATTTTTCAGACCTTCGCATTTACTCGATGAGGACTCTCAGAGCTCAGTGAAAAGCTCCACCAATGATAGTACGAGAACCAAAAAGTTCAAATTCGCGGAACTGTTTGACAGGTAAATAAATACAATTAGATTTTGTTTATTAATTCTTATTGGATTTCTTTTTTATTTTGTTCACTCTAATTATAACCAAACTGTTCTGAAATGGCTAGATAGATTTTTTTTGTGTTTTAAAAATCGTAAAGTATTCTTTGTGACGTATTTTTTATATATTCGAAATTCATATAATATTTGCATAATTACAATACAACCAATACCTACTAATATTTTATACAGCAAAGCAACGTTCTATTATAACTGGTGATGTTTCATTACCTTGCTTTACGTTACAGTAAGAAAGTATGGACAGCAGCTGATGTCAAAGAGTACTCCTGGCCCCTACAAGATTCGCTGGAAGCTGAAACGAGGGTAAGTCATTCAGAATTGTTCTCATGTAAAATTGTTAATATTGTTTGAACATAATATATTTGTACTGTTTTCAAGTTGAATTATTAACCATGATAGAAATCAGACATGAGTGGGACAAACATAATTGAAATATATTTCGTTGCAGGTGATGATGATACAGGAGCAAGTAGCAATGTTCCTGGGTGTGAAAGGGTTTAAACGGCGATATCCGGAGCTAAAGAGACGCACGGTCATCGGGGCGGAGCGGAGCTACGTCCTTTCAAAAGGACTAGTTAGTGAAGCGCTCTGCGATCTCGGTATGCACCATTAATTGCCACTATTGATTAATTTAATGGCAAGGTATTGTGAGTGAAAGCTCAGTCTTGTATTACTAATTCTATTTGAAGCCTTCCTCATTAATAAGCTGTAAAGTCCCAACTGGTCTCTAATCAATAAAGTATAGTTATTTACAGAGATCACCTAAATTCGCCGACCTTTGCTTTTCTCTATGTAACTTCAACTTATCTGACGTGCTATCGCTTTCTCTATGAAAACCTCGACCTGCATCCTGCCTTGAAATATAAAGAAAGAAATATTTGTGTAAATCCGTACTATTTACGAGTTTTGGCTACACGTCAGTTAGTAGTAATAGTTGCTTTTGTAAATATATTTTATATTATATTTAGAACTTTCAATAATAAAAACTACTATGTAATGTTTCTGGGAAGAACCGGGAAGTCACTGTGATTTGATTAAAGATATACTATAACATGTAACCTAACCTAAAAAAGTTGTACAAATACAGTTTGTGTGTGTTTCGTTGATAATACACTAATCTGTTTATTTTCTGAACAGGTATAACAGCTGTTGATGCCAGCGAGGTGCTAGACATTATGTTGTCTGACTACCCTCACAAGTATGAGGAATATCGGGCTCACCAACGCGAACGTCAGCGAGCCGAGCCCAGCTCACCAGACCGCGATTCTGAGCCCATGGAACGTGTTGATCGCGTAGAAATGAAAATGGATGCCAAGATGGAACCGAGGCCAGAACCGCCTAAAATTGACCCCGAGAAATTGCGCCAGGTACATTTGACGATTTCAAACATTGTATCCTGCCAGCTACTAGCTACAGCTAGTTATTTTATCATACATGTTATAACATTCATACATCTATCCAATTACATTCGAATAGTAATTTAGTCAGGTATGTAATGTAATTGAAATGACTAATCACTGTATTTAAATGGTAGGAAATGGCGGCAGCGGCGGTGGCAGCGGCGGCGGAGTTCAACGCGCGGCTAAACCAGGCGCGGCGCTCGGCGTGCGTCGACCTGCAGAACATGCAGGTGCTGCGGCGGCGACGGCCCGCGGACGTCGCCCCGGCGCCTACTGTAGCGCCGCCTGTTGGCTTCTACCCTCTTGCCCTACTGCCGGGCCAGTACCAACACAGCTATAATGTCTACACCTCCGAACAGTTACGGTAAGAATTAAGATAATGACGGAACTTTGGTACTATTCTTAGTTACGGTAATTGTATGTCTTTGCATACCCCTCGTTAAGAGTCGGGTGTGTTATTGTTGATGTATAATTATGTTATAGGTTATGCACGTGTCTATAAAGGCGTTGGTTTGAACAAGCTTGGTAAACCATGGGAATTTGTTGAAGTGACTGTCTAACCCATTTTGGGCGTTAAAGCGTGTGCTATATTCTGCGAAAGCTATTGCGTTCACAACTTAGAATTAAATGTTCACATTGGTATTATAATGTCGTAAATGCGAATAGGTTTAACATAAAGACAACCAACGCCTATCGGCACCCGAGTTCGATACCACTTGCGATATAATACTATGAGCTGGAGCGTTCCGTAATACAACTTAGTAGCTAGCTTAGTTTGGGATCAGGTGACATGACAGGTGTGTGAATTGTTCGGATATTTATTGTCTATATGACTCTTGGACAGTCACAAACTACTTCCAGAAAATGCATTGATGTAATGTCGCAGGTTACTCCCGGCGTAATAACGCAGCGTAATTTTCATCCGTTATTATCTATATGTGTACAAACTTGTTTTCTACTTTCGATCCAAAGCAAGGCGAACAAGTATCGCTAATAAATGCAGCGCGAATTCCATATACGCAGATTAGTATGTTTATATTTTTGCAAACTGCGTCATAAATGAATATGAGCCGAACTGATTCTAGACTTGCTTAAATTGCCTTTATACAAATGCAACCAGTATTCCGAATAATGTCAATCTTAGATATAGAAAGGCACGTGCCAGTAATATAATAATAGGCAGTAATATAGGAATGTGTCAAAGCGCATTGCGAATTTTTTTGTTCATCACAATGTCTGCTTAACAATAAGAAGTGCGACATATTTCGAGCCTAAACGATGTTACATGGAAATCTCCCTATAATATTTATTTATGGATGCCATGATGGTCAATAGAGTGTTGTATTTAAATGAACCTAAAACATTCATTCGCGCAGGTTCAGTATTAATTTCTATTAAAAAATACTAACACCATGTTAGAAAATCCTAAACCCCAAATTAACGTTTTTACTCCCTTGGGGGGCGAATTTTGAAAAATCCTTTATCTCTAGTAGTAATCATAAATAGAACCCTTGTGCATAATTTCACCTTTCTAGGGTCAAGATTTTCGGCTGGGCGTTGAAGAGTCGGTAATTAATGAATCAGTCAGGACTTTTATATGTATAGATTATAGTGGCTGTATTTGTTATCCAGGCTGCGAACTGTCACTTAGCACCAATACTATACAATTTGTGCACATTTAGTTTTGTTCTTTGTCCTCAATCGTGCCATAAGACTTATCCTAGGAGATATTTCGCCTCGAAAGGTTCTGTCCGTCCTATCAAGTATTAGACATACGTTTATGTATGTGAAAAACATGCAGATTGTCCTGCATGTTGCGGTTTGGATTATTTACTTGTTAAATGTTCGGTAGGTAGCTTGACAATTGTCATACGCTCATTGGTATAGTCCTAGTTAATGCTAAACAATTTCCCGCACGTGAATCTTAGTAATATAGTACTTTTTTAAAAGAGTGTTATGAATTATATGGCATAAGCATTGCGGATTTATAATTATTTGCAAAGTGCAATATGTGAATTATGCAACGCTATATAACAGCGTATTAACTAAAGTTATTCTCTGGCGCTATTGTTCACATGCGGATATTTTCATCTATTATGTTTAATTTGGTATTATGATATAAGGTACAAAAATGGCAGTGGCGCAATTAGCAGATTTATCGTGTTAGTTTTATTTCAGTAGGACAAGCATCGCATTGAAGCTTTTCATTATCCTCAGAATCAGTTATTGTACCATCAGCCTTTACTCATTTTACATTGTATTGTATTGCAACACTGTGACGTTCGAGTAACATTTGTTTCAATAACGTTAGGTACTTCCCGCTGAACACGGCATTGTCGGCGCCGCCGGCGACTGACTCCCCGGTGGAGAGCGAGTCGGAGTCGGAGCGCGAGTGGGAGACTGACACCACCAGCACCGACGACTCTGACACCGAGCGCAGTTGCTCGGGACCTAAGGTGGGAACTCAATATCTGATATTATTAACCTGTCGTTCAGATATCGAACCGGACCAATCCATCATTTACTCAATACTACCCTTAGACTCGCCGACCACCAATATATGGTGGCCATTTAAGAATCTATCTACGGCAGAGGCTATGGGTTCTCCGTGTCACATGATCTACCCATTGTACTTAGTCACAGTAATTTTTAATTTTAATCTATTTATTTTAGCGACGGAAACTAAGCAAAATAAAGCGTTTAAGTGCTCCGTCACTCAAAGAAGACAGCGTCGCGTCACCGTCGTCCCGCGAACTCTCCACGGAAGGATCAGTGGAAGTGTGTCGCGTGTGCGGCCTCCGTGAAGAGGCAAACAGGAAGTTTTCACATGAACGGTTTCTCTCCTGTGCCAATTGCCAGTGTAAACGTGAGTATATTTGTTTACTAATCTAACAAATAGGGAACTAACGATTTGGTTACCAAATCTAATAAATAGTAATTAATTAAACTAAAAACTGGACATGAAACAGAAAATATTATTATGTATTTCGACAGCGTGAATACGTAGTGTGAATTAATAACTGATTTCGACAGCAACGTATTCTATAATGAACATAGTTTGTGTAATGTCTGTCTGATTATTCTGTATTGAATACATTGTTGGTCGGCAGTGCACCCGTCTTGCGTGGAGCTGAGCGCGGACACTATCCGCAAGTGCCGGGAGTACGCGTGGATGTGTGCAGAGTGCAAGGTGTGCGCGGACTGCTCACTCCCCGCTGACGACGACAAGATGCTCTTCTGCGACCTTTGTGATCGTGGTTTCCACATCTACTGTGTCGGACTTCGCGACGTCCCTAACGGTTAGTACTTTTTTTAATATGTATTTTAACTCTTTAAAACGTCGTTTACCTTTAGATCTAGTCGAAAGGCCGATTTTGATGGCTCATACATGTAGCATTAAATGCAATTCTAGCTAGTCATTTCTTGCGTCGGGTAAACTATAATGGTATGCTATTTATTATACATAGAAAATCATAGTTACGCCTTCGAATATACCAGAAAAATGGAGTCGTCAAAATGGCCCTTAACCTAGTGGCGTTGGAATGAGATAAACCGTTTATAACAACACTATTATACCTTAGATAGATGGCACAATTGGTTCAAAGCACGATAAGTATATAAACAATATTTATACTAACAGCTTTTGATTTTGTTATGTTCACTTTTAGACAAATTTATATTTTTGTCTTGTCCACGGCGAGGGCTTATTGCACCGGATGTATGTAACGACACATCCCAATAGGCAAAAGATCCGACAGACGGTAGCAAAACATTTTCAAGACTGAAATAGAAGAAGTTACAATGGAGCCATGTTAATATTATGTTATTCAATAGTATTCGCATCCGGTGATGCTGAGTTGGAATTATATCTAGATAGTCTAAACACGTTTACGTTTTCTCTTCAACATTTTCTTTGTGATGTGATGATGTCTATGTTAAACATTGACCTCTTTACAACAGAACGTTTTTATCTTCATTTCCCATCTAACTCTAGCAATGTTTCTTCCACGCAGTAAATGTTAGAATCAGATAAGACGAGAGTTTAGCCCGATTTCTGGTATATGCCAGAGCAATCATTCTAGCATATACCTATCCGCAATTGTTTTCTATGTATGAGTAATATTATAATAGTTAACAGTAGTCAAGCGTTTTCCGGTTACATGTATTGTAATTTAATGGTAGTGACCGTGGAGACTAATGAAACTACAGTTTGTGAGTTCGTAACGCTGTACTGGGACCTTGTTCTATGGAATTGAAAGTTGGCTATGACAGAAGCTTGAAAGTAAAGGCGGAGCTTAAAATGCGTGACATTTAATGACAGAAAAAGAAATAGTGTGATAAGACAAAGTTGCGGTTTGAAATAAGATTGGCCACGATTCGTGGGCAAATCGACTAACGAAAAAGATATGGGTGATGTTAGGAGCCGGGTGAATCGCCCTAGAAGTATATACTTATACATCGACCCTGATTTTTATTATTTTCTTTTTAATGAGTTTCAACCTCCGCGGTAGTTGCACGTCGGGAGCTCTCTTCGGTATGGCATGACACGTTACATACAACATTCTTGTAGATCACAAGAATGGTGTAGAAAGCTGTGTGGGAGGGGGTCTTCCTAGAATGATACTTTTTGAATCGCAATGTCCTTAAGCGTACTGAGTATCCGAAATCTGCGAGCATGTGGAGTGTGGAAGTGGAAGAGACGAAAGACTTGCTAGTATTGTGACAAGTAGAAGTCCAGTATCTCTGCCTGTCCCTCTGGGCAACGGGCATGAGGTAACGTAACTAATTAATTAGGTTACCTGGAAGAAATCGCTTTGAGCGATAAGGTCGCCTTTTGCAATTTTTCCATTGTATTGTTTTTTACATTCGTAATGTACAGTGTGCAATAATGAGTATATTGATTCATTCATTCATAACGTTTTAAGTATGTCAAAATGCGTGCTTTAAGCCACTTTTTTTATCATATGTGTTATAACACGTTCCTTCATTCCAAATGTTACCAAATTTCAATATTATGAGTTCACAGGATGTCTTAAGTTAAGATACTTGATTGAAGAGGCTTGATTTCTTCGAGAGTGACAAGTTTTCTTCATATGTAGCTGTGTTTATCTTATCTCTCATGGTTGCGATGGCTTGGAAGTTGTGTTTTTTCGCAGTTCTAGAGGTCAGTAGATTATTGTATTTCATGTCAATTCCCGCCAGATAACTCCACTCGTTCCTAAGAAAAGGGGTTTTGACAAAAGTAAAACTACGTAGGCCATCCTACTAAAGGGTCAGACTATCTTAATAATAAACACTTGTTATATATTTGAACAGGGCGCTGGCACTGTGTGGAGTGTGCGGTGTGCAAGTCGTGCGGTTCGCGATCGCCAAGCGGCGACGGCGGCGGGGCAGGCGCCGGCGACGAGCCTCCCGAGTGGCACCACCAGACGCGCCGCGGACCCGGCGGACACAAGCTGTACTCGCACTCGTTGTGCACGCCCTGCGCCAGGTACGCGCCTACCACATAACTCAGCGCACATGGGAGCGTTCGTGATGGTTCATTCTTGATGGTCATGCCTCTGTAATGTGCTATTCACAGGCACTGCAGTTCATGTATTAAAAATATTTCATGGTATTCAGCCATAGGTACACAACATACTATGTGGTAATTATTGACAACGTTCAATATTATTAACCATCACGAATGTTCCAAGTTCCCATGACATCAAAATTCTCTTTTAAAGCAATATTTCTAATGCAAATCAATTTTTGTATTCGAATTTTTCTAGAAAGAGTTGCAGTTTTTACTAGGACATTGATTACAATAGATGCTAATTTAAACTTTGTATTTCCTAGTACATTTAGACGCCATCATCAACCTGTCTTAGTGGATATATTGACGATTATGGAAATGGTAAACAAGTCTTTGTTTGTACATACTGTAGTATTTTTTGTGTAAATAATGTGGCAGTGGGTTCAGTGGAAACCACTGACGCAACGGTCGTGGTAGTCGCTAGCCAATACGCGCCGAAATATAATCACCAGTACGCACCTTAAACACTCTAACTGACCTGTGATATATTGTTGTTCAAGTAAAACCAAGATGGGGCACCGACAAAACGTGAACACAAAATCGTTCCAAATCGAAGAAAAGTCGAGGGACGCTGATAAAAAGTACATACTATTTTTTCTTTTCAATAATATTTTTTAATTTTCAATGATTTATGTGGCATTGTGTATGTCATAAGTTGGTCTTGGTAGTCATTGTTTACATTATCACGGTCTCATGCGCGATTGATACATGTGGACTAACACGAGTCGTGCCTACATCATTCTATGTACACTTTCTATACTCACTCTATGGAACATCCGCTTTCAACTGGTAACTCGTAGCATTTGAACCCCGCATTATGTTAAATGTCCCCCGGCTCCCCGTTTCCAGCACCTCTCCTCTGGTTGCATGGTATATATTGAACTATTCTATTATCCGCTCGAACAAATTATCAAATTCAAAAAGGCTGCTTCCCGGAAAATAATGCAACACTTTATGTGAGTTTTTAATCCTGTAATACTTGGAAATTTGCTAGTTTCATGTAAGGGATATGCGGCTTATTGAATACTGTTATTTGTTCTGTCGGTTAATATGAATATCATCTATTCACCATTCCTATCTACCTGAGGTGATGTTTGGGAATAGATAAATAATGTTGTTTTCTATTAATCATAACTTTTTTGTCAATTTAATATTAATGTTTAATGTATTTCTTTGTAAATGTTTTGATGTTCGATCTAAACACTTTTAAATATTATAGTCATAATTTACTAACTTTTCATCTCATACTAATAAATAATTCATGCATAACATGGGTGAAAGTTAAGTGTCTGTAACTAACATCAGTTATTACTTTTCTTCGGTTCCTTTGTGTCACGCTAACTCGCCTTGAACTCACCTTGCAATTTATTTAGCAGTGAAGCTTCTAGTATCATATTTCGGTTTAATTTTTTTTTTGTTTCTCAGTAAAAAACCACGTACGTCGTGTGATTTAATAACGTATCTTCTCTTGTGTCAAAGCCATTATAGTCTGATGTATTTTACTTCGATTATGTTGATGGGCAATTTTATACAACAAAAACATATGACCATTATTACCCGCATCGAAGTGTTACATGTGTTATACTAAAACGAGTTCGCATCATTTGCAATCACAGTTTAAAGCACAATCTCTT
This sequence comes from Conopomorpha cramerella, assembly GCA_012932125.1. Lineage (NCBI taxonomy): Eukaryota > Metazoa > Arthropoda > Insecta > Lepidoptera > Gracillariidae > Conopomorpha > Conopomorpha cramerella. The sequence goes on from SJJU01013845.1 coordinate 15,004, forward strand.
GTCAAAAGAATAAAATATGGTTTATGAATCGTATGATATGAACCATCGCACTTTCCGATAGTGATCCGAATTGTGAATACTAGAAGCGAGCGCTCGTGAGTTACGCCGAAGAGATGTAATATTAGGGTGGCTCGAGTGCCTGTGATCTCGATAACTAATGTCGTGTTTTTGTTCCGGTGCGTGTGTGTGTGTGCGTGCGTGTAGGGCGTACCGCATCGGTCGATACTGCCCGCTGTGCGAGCGCTCGTTCATCGGGCCCAAGGGGACCATGCAGCTCGTCATTTGCAAACTCTGCGATAGGCAACTACATCAAGGTACGTCACGCATCACCTCTTAGGCCGGTAGCCAAACAACCCTTAATGTCTTCGTTCTTTAAGATTAACGTATAATATTTTCAATAAACTATTTTTTTGTTGATAGAGATAACTTTAATGAAATAAGAACCGACTTGGTACTAATCGCCCCCTCGATCTATATGGCCTGCCATCATGAAACCTTGTATATCTTATCGGTTGACGAAATTATCCGCTTAAATACAAAAATTAAACACATAAGTGTATATAGTCGAATTGAGAAACTTCTTACTTTTTGAAGTCGGTAAAAAAAATAGAGGTTGTTTTTGTCTACCGGCCGCTGACTTACATTTTCAGACATTGTATGTATTGCATGTTCCTTGTCATATTGTACAGTCTCGGTTAAATTATACTCAGAGATAACACTATACACTATCTCGTGTAGCGTCGCTCCAGAATCAGCTTTAAAACTGCGTTCACTTTAATCGCAAGCGCTTGACTCTGCGTCTTATACAGTAGCGCTTTTGCTTTTTTATTTCACGGTTACTCTTAACTAGTTTCGGAGATTGTTAGGCTGCATAGGCAGGTAATTGTGTTGTTTACAGGTTGTTGTTGTTTACCCTGATGAAATATTTAGTGAAGATTTCAGTATTGGATTTAAATACTTTGAATAAGTTATGAATTTATATACATCTATTGTGTGCACGCAACGTTGCATAAACTGAATGTTTAATTATTCAATTCCTTACTAAATAACATTCTGCAGATTAATTTGTGGAAACTTAGTTTCATCGGTATTTTTATATTTTTTGTCTTCTTACAAATCTTCTCCAGACTATTAGAAACACGAAGAAAGAAGGTCTATCCAATTTGGGTTAAACGTTCATAAATTAAGTCCGTACTTATATTTTCGGTATTCATTTCTACATATTAGATATAGACAATACTTATTGTCAAGTGGTATAGTCTCCATGTGATAAATAGCCGTAGAACGGAGAGTGAGCGCGGATTGCTGGCTAACTTGTGCTGTTGTATGTTGTAGAGTGCGTTAAGCAGACGGTGGTGTCGCTGAACGTGCTGGACTACACGTGCGCGGAGTGCCGGCGCGGCGGCATCACGTCCCGCGCCGCCGCCGCGCGAGCCGCGCCGCGCACCATCGCCACGCTCTTCATGGCCAAGCGGCGCTTCAACAAGTACGCGCACCGCCAGTACCTCGCCAGCCGGCTCAAGGACGAGGCCGGCGCCTGCGACGAGCCCGGGCCCTCCGACGAGCCGCCCGGCTACGAGCCCAACCCCTGCGACGACTCGGGGCCCTGCGACGAGCCGGGACTCTCGGACGAGGCCGGGCCCTCGGACGATCCCGCCCTCGCACAGCCCGACATCGACCCGCTCCAAAGCGAAACAGAGAACGCCGTCAAGGCGTTACAAATGGAGTTCTAATGAATGTTGAAGTGCGCGACCGCCGGCGGTCTGTACAGTGGACAATGAACATACTAACTTTATCCCTTTTTCGTAGTGTTAAGTTGTTCCATACATCTGATTATGATAAGAGTAAATTTAGGCTATGCATACAGTGTAAGTTAACGCTTAGTATGGAACACTAGCAGTGTGCAGTATAATGCATTATGATGTGCATGCAAACGTTAATCATTATATTAAATGGTTGGATAATCCCTAGGGGAAGTAGGCAAGTTGATTCAAAAAGAAATATATTAAAACAGCGTATTATGATTATATAGATTTAGACTGCAGTTCACTAACAGTATAAACATGTACAGTAAAAGTATGAACTAACTTCACTATGGGTAGATGGGCAACACTTTGTTTTATAATACTTAAGATTTATTATGTATCTTTTTGAAGACGTGTCTTGCGTTTACTCTTGAAAATATCTTTAAGCCATAGTATGTTCTGTTATACATTAGCAAATCTGTAGCCAAGCTTCGGATCCGAATCTGACTGATGGTGATTGATTATACATTTGTCCCAATCATGATAAATTGTTTGATGCATTTTCTATAAGTATCGTCCATTATATTATGAGACACCGATAAATTTTATGAAGTTCTACAGCGCATTTTGTTTTTCGTATGTTTTAGTATATTTTTTAGGTTATTGTTTACGTTTGGTGAATAAGGTATTTATTTTAGAAATATTTACATGGATACACCTGTATACAATAACAAGACATACAATATACACGTGAAGAACATGAGGCATGCGTTCCATGCTGAATGTTTTCAAGACTTTTTCTCTGAGGGTGAAGATCTGAGTCCAACCGATATTGCTGTCTTATTCTTACTCAGTTATATAAGATCCTCCATGAATGAGACAATAGAAAATTAAATAGCAAAATGTTGAATATCAAAACCATACATAAGTATAATTTGAAATATAATCATGTCTTTTATGTGATTATTTCGTAATTAATTTTTATTTTTATGTCTAAGGAGTTTTCGATTACTTATTAGAAATCATATGTGAATTAAATTCAACAGCTAACTTAATAAGACTTTACCTTTATTTTTAAAGTACAAAATCTATTATTGCTGAGGCGATCGTTCATGCAGTTGCAGTTTATTATTCTTTATATACGGCTCGTGCCGAATGAACAATAATTGTTTATTGACATTAAACATTATCGAATATTTGTATCGTGAAATATGTTATTTTTACATTAATTGCACTTTGTGGAAAGATTTTTTGAGAACTATTCGTCCTGTAGTCAATATTGGTACCCCGGTTTTATTTTATATTGTGTTGAAGAAGTATTCTTGTTTAGTTTGTTATGTTGTATCGGGCACACGGTTGTACGTGGGAGCGCCGCGCCGCTCGGCACGGCGACGTTGGGTGCGAGCAGGCGCCTCCTCGGGCTGGGCTGAGGCCCAATACTTATGATACAACTGTTCTATAACCTAACTCACTTCTGCGTGCAATTTGTCCTCGATATTTTATGTATTATATAATTAATCGTATTAGAATATAAGAAAGAATAAATGGCGTTATAACAATTTAATACACTTGAGTGTGTGTAGTGTATTATGTTTAGTTTATAATAATTACTATGCTTTGGTTATAATTATTAATCATTTTCTTAGCGTGATTGTTAAGTATAAAAATACCCACGATAAAAAGAAACAATAGTTTAAATTGTAAACGAGTAATAAATGTATCAATTTAGGGTTCAAATGGCGCTTTCGTTTTATGGTTTGCTAATGTGAGTTTATTCATTGTTTTACATTAAGAATAATAATAAATATTTACTTAGCAATTATACAGCGCACAGCATAGGGCCCTTCTTGTAAGTTGACTCGCGGACGTAGCTCATTTATTGTGTTAACATTAGTTTATAGTGATCAAGAACTAGCTAGTTATTGCGAATCGTCACAAACGAATGTTTTATAGAGCTTTTATTTTTTTACCGCAATCATGTCTGAAAATTATATTTTTGGTACTTTTAAACTTAGCATAGTAAATGCTGGTTGCGAGTCAACTTTGTTATAAAGAAATAAATTGGCTCAAGTTCACAATATGTTGATCTAGTAGCAAATCATAAACCGAATGTTAACATACCTCTACTTAACTCCGCAAGTGGTTTGGGTGTCATCACCAAGAACGCGTAACGCTTCGTCAGTGATGAATAAGACTTACTTGTAAGGAAATTATTATAACTCTATGTCTACTTAATGCAAGTGTAAACGTTCTAGAAATCTCGCACTGTTCGGTCAATTTTGTAAAAAAATAAAATAAATTTGAATTAGCTTGGTTTTTATTTATGGGGTGTTCAATTATCATATTCATATTACAAATAAGTAGGTAGGTTGTAGATGCTTACTGTTCGTAGCAGCCTTTGCGAATTTTGCCACTTGCGAATGTTTCTATATTTGCGCGATGTTGCTAGCTGCTGGGCTAAACGCATAAAATAGCGTTCTAGTTGCTGACGATGCATGCGAATTTCTCTTATTCTCCTAGAAATTCATTAATAAAATAATATACTGTTCTCTATGCACACTGACCATTACAAATATACAATGGTAAGATCACGATAGGAGACCTAAACGTTCAGACTGATTTTCCAGGTACAGTACAGTTTATAAGCTTTTATAATAGACTTGATAGTTGTCTCGCTCATTTAATAAGTCTCCAGATAGGATAATAATTCAAAATAACAGGTGGTCAAGAATATTCTAAAATGCTAACCTCCACTGTTGAGGCATGATCATTACGTTATTTTCGTTTTCTCTGTCTCTGCGAACTCTAATCCTCGTACAGGCCGTATTAGTTCTAATTAAGCAGGTCCACCTCTGTTAACAGAGCAAAGGTATAACAAGATTTGGACCGTGCATCCATCGCTGGCTCCACGCTAACCATGTACCCATACCATCCATGAATGACCAATTGTCACACTAGTGTAACACAGATGTTTTGTTCTGATCAATCATTAATTACCGAACAAGCTTTGATCGCTATGTACTGCCATAACAGTGAACCGGAGTCATCCACTATCATTATGCACTCGTGGACCCACCGGCGGTGGGTCTAAGGTCCCATAGGAGATAATATACAAGGATATAAAGTTTTATCAATTAATATGTAAGATGGTAATGTATTGACCAAGATTGAAAAGGGAATTCTTCGTTGGTTTGGGCATATGGAAAGGATGGATGAAAGTTGAACAAAGAAAGAGATTGGTGATGTCTTGGCGGACGGCGTGAAAAGTACTCGAAATTAGAGTTCATGTATGCAAAATAATAATATGAACGTTGATGAAGCGAAAGAGGTATGTCAGGACCGTGACATCTACAATCTCTTTGGGAGATAGGCGTGAATTGTATCTTTATAGGTATGTAGTGTTGTTATATGTACTACACTACAAATAACCAGTCATACAAATGAAGGGTTTACTTCTTCAGGAAGTGCCTTATATTTTGTAAGACTTGGTTTTTGTAGTGTAGTACATATTAAACTTCATGTTCTCAGATATTTACTTCTGTGGGACCACGGACAAAAGACCAATGGTATGAGTACACCCACTGTGCGTTAGTGTGAGTGTTTTTTTGTTTCAATTTACTATTTCTTGTTACATTTCGTATGGTGTCATTGTAGTATTCAACTCAACTTAGGTTCCATCCGTCAAAAAAGGTTCTAAACGGTGTCAGATACAGCCAGACAAATATTCGAAAATTTTACCATTACGTAGATGAGGTACGTTCGGGGCCTTTTACTATATCATTCATAAGCGTTTGAGTTTTTTATCGAGCAATAAAATGAAATGATGAGATGGAAGCTTCTGAAATTATGCGTTACATTATTTATTAGAAGAAAATGAAGCGCTACCGCTAGTTTATACCAGTTAGATTCGTTCAATTGCTTAGCGCATTGTGGCCACATACTTACTACCTAGCAAAGGACC
>SJJU01013846.1:0-10915 GCA_012932125.1 Conopomorpha cramerella
AAAAACTGAATTCATTCATAATTTATTCAAAATGTGGTGATAAGTCCCTAGACACCTTTGATGTGTGTTTATATAGCCACATAATTTCAGTTCATCACACAAACTCGAATCAAGTCGAATCCTTTAGAATACAGGTCTTACTTTTCGAAGCTTAGCAACCTGAATGGTGTACCCCGACGGTTTCTGGTATATTCCTTTCTCGCGGGAAGTCAAAAGTGTATGTTACACTGATTAAAATTTACTATATATTTTGTAAATGAAAAAACCGTTTCAAAATGAAACGTTTGCCTCTCATAGTACCTTACTGCCTCTCTCTCGTAATACAAACCGAGTAAACCCTATTACACATTGTATTGTCCTGGCATGTGCCTACCCCAATTGACTGACTTGACTGACTTGACTGATTGACTGTTTATTTTTCTCTAAGAAATAATTTGACACTATTGATTAGAAGAATGATTTGTTGTAGGTATATGTATTCGTAAATAAAGACAAACGAGGGAGAAACGTTCCTTCGGGATCTCAATATTACGTGAAAAATATTTGTGTTGTGTGTCAATTGAACTATAAACAAGGTAAAATAAGCATGTATATTCCCGTGTCTAGACTATACAATCTTTTTGTGATTCCGCTTTGAGCAAATTTTTGTTAGTACCTAAATTTTACATCCATAATATACCACATACCTTAATACATACGCCTCCCAACTTTGTCCCCGGATCGGTCTCTACATTACTAGCATACATTTACCTTTTAATGTATTTCTCTAGCATCTGTTGCGGTTTGCTAAGTTTTTCTAAGTTTCTACGCACAACAAAAATGGCTAGATATAATATAAGGGCTTTCTAGAGAGGCTTTCTTTCATCAAATAATAGATTTTTAGCGCATACATAAGCAGCAATAGATAGCGCAGATTAAAGCCTTACGCTCTCATGTTCTATAAGTTCGTCATTTGCTTAGCAAGTACCTCTTCCTACCCCGCTTTGGGGCGTGAAGTGTATTTTTTCATTATGTACATTATCCTGTATACTTTGGTCATTACAAATGAAGCCTATGTCCAATATGTGACTTAGTATAGACAATCCCTCGTATTCATAAAGTTAAAACAGCGTTAGTGCACTGTTAGTAAAGGGCTCTTAACCTGGTCAAATGTACGCCAAATACGGACAAACCAATCTTAGTTGATATACGTCAACTAGTTACTCCACGTTAACTTTATATTAATACGACGTTATTTGAATACGTCTGGGTGTTGACTACTAACTATGAATAAATATATACATATATATACTAGCTGACCCGACAAACGTTGTTTTGCCAATATAAATCACTAGCTGACCTGGCAAACGTTATTTCACCAATATACTTATGTTATTCTAGTTTATAAGCTACAATACTGCCAAGTTTCATCTAAATCCGTCCAGTACTTTCCGCGTGAAAGAAAGACAAAGATCCATCCATCCATACATCCAGACATCCATCCAAACTTTCGCATTTATAATATTAAGATATAGTCATCGTACAGGGTATCGTAAGTTGGGGTCATTTGTCCGTGTTTGTTGAAAGTACTTAGCAAAATGTATTTATTTTCAATCTCGTGTGTCAGTAACTCAATATGGGTGATGACGAGCCAGCGACACTCGAGGGACAGTTCTACGAGTTCTCCCGTCTCATGGACAACAAGAGAGACGGCACTACGATCACTCTGTACCGCTCCGACTATTGGTTCCGTCAGTGCAAGCTGCTCGAAGACAGAAAGCTCACTATGACCGACACAGGATTGCTCTTCAACAAATTTAGGTTGAGTGAGCCTCATTATATAACTTTTCCATAACGGTATCCTCAAAATAACATTTTACCTATTTATGATAATGATAATTATTGTCTCTTTCGCTTTAGCTGATTTACTTAAGATTATGTCGTAACTTGGTTAACTTCATTGATTTTGGGATTATCGTTATGATGTTTTTTTTTAATAAAAAAAGTAGGTACATATAAACTGTATTGTATGCATCGATCGATTGGTTTCCTTTTCCAAGCTTTGACATTAAACGTCAGGTTTAAATGGAATCGTACTTATTAGTAGAAGCGGGGTTAAGTCGTCGCAAGGCCTTGTTGCTTTGCCTTGTAGTTCCGGGCCCTTATAATTGGTCTACGGTCCCCTGCCTGGCATACAAGGTGTTATCGTGGCGGGTGTCGGAGTGCAGGTGTCGGGAAGCACCTGCACAAACAGTCCCGCGGTGGACATGAAAGTGGAGGCTGCTGAAGTGAATTAATCACCGTCCATTCACCGTCTACTCCGAAAAGTCCACTGTGCTGGTCGCCCGTTGGGTGGGACCTAAAAAATGTCATCTGGGTGCCAAAGACCAGCCCAGCACCAGCAACAGCTGAATGCCTTCGGGGGAGTTTAGTCAGTAGAAGCCTGTCGTCGGCAAGCCCAAAGCGGCGGCAGGGTGTCCATGAGCAATTCCCCTTCGTAAAAAGGCCCTTGTTATTGACAACATAAGTGAGTACTAAAAACTTCTAAATAGTACCTACATGTGCGTACGTAAAGAACACAATCGCTTGTATGAAGTTAACAACAACTGTTTTGCTTTTGCTTTGAAACTTTTACTGACTGGCCATAGCTTTTTCTACATTCGCTAATACTATTAGTACCTTTCATAAAACAACCATAATTTTTTTCAGCAAATCCGAACTCAACTTCGACGAATGGCAGGAGTTTTTGGTGGATCTCTGCGATCTGAAGGGCTACGAAGAGGAAAAGATACGTGATCTACTAACTAACTGCGGGATACCGGGACAGCAGCCGGTCGTAGTGCCACAGTACCGGGACTTCTTCCTCACATATGTGCCTAAAGAAAAGCTGCCCTTCTAACCTAACTGTGTTTCGTAAAATAAGCGAAAGTTTGACTCTGTTCGGTAAAAATATACTTTCAAAAATAAACTTTTCGAAGATGATTTATAGAATTTTTACATTTGGGGTGGACTTGATATGAAAGGATATGGATATGAAAGGTAAACTTTACAGTATTTTTATCAACGTAAATTATTCTTATTACTTCAGTTTCATGTCCAACCATGTAAGCAGGACATTGACTGTTTGGTACTATTGTACCAAACAAACGTTGTGGTTACATACGAATACGTACACACATCAAAAGTGTCTAGGGATCAAGTACATATATTCAAGTACACATATATTCTTCACCTCGTATGTAGTGGAACTGGTCGGCCCCCGTCCCCATTTTCTGCTTTTAACAATTTCAGTCCAATACAAATTGTACAGATTAGTAATTTTTTTTTCTTTTTTTTTTAATTTGAAAATTCTTAAATTTTCTATTTTGTTTTGTTTATTAAGCGCCCTTTTTTAATTTCCACCTTTTAATCTTGTTACCAACATATTTACAGTACAGTTGGCATAATATGAAAGTTTAGCACGAACAATCTCAGGAGGCATAGAAGAGGAGAGCAAAATTCAAACAAAAATTAAGGTCAAGTATTAAAAGATGGGTCAAATCTCTAACAAATAATATGTGGACTCACACTTAGGTAGTAGTGAAAAGAAACAAAAAGAGAGACAATAAATTCAAATTCAAAACTTTATTGCAACTAAGTGTATAATACAGGTGTAGGTTTGACAATGCACTTAAAACTTAGTTGTCCGATTGGGGCGCTGCAATGAACATAATAGGTAAACCAAATAGGAACATTAGAGCCTTATGATCGAATAAGTAAGTTTACCTTTATATGTATACGATGCCAGGGCGGCGAATTTATCTTCGATCAACAACACGTGTATGGGTCTTAAAGTTACACTCAAAATCTACTCTTTTTAATGCGGAATTTTCTTTGACGTTTTTCTGACAGTTTTTCGGGCGGAGAACTGTCATTACTATCATACTTTCTATAATAATTCTGTATAAAATTTTACGAACTTAATTGTAAGAAATTCTCTATTACTGTATCATGATATGATGATTGATTGAGCTCTTGTCTATTCTTTATGCCGCTGTAGATCCTGGCTCTAACAGGAATCACAGTGGTGGGAAAGTGGGTGGGAATATCCCGGATATCATGATATACAGTGTGTGTGTTGTCTCTCAGGCGTCAACTTCTGCAGTGCGGTGTACGATAGCATCATGTGCTGGCCGCCGACGGAGGCGAACCAGACCGCCGTGAAGGCTTGCCCACCGGAGCAGCTTGGCGACACCACTCGTAAGTCTTATTGTACACTCCTATGTTCTTATTATTGTTCAGTTCTGGGGCATTAATTCACATTTGACCATCAGAATGAACTAGTAGTCAGGACAACGACGGTCGCGGGTTCAATTCATGCCGCGGACACAATACTTTTTCCTTGATGATGTATTTTAGTCAGTAGGTATGTTAATTAATTACAGGGTATTTTTATTTGTCATATACTTACAATTCAGTATAAGTACTTCATGAAGATCGAGATCAAATGAAATCACGCAATGGACACAAAACAATTCTTGTGAGTAGATATTGTCATGTTTATGAAATAGGGGCCAGATCGAAAGGCCTATTAAAACGTAACATTCTTCGTCTCCGTACAAAAAACGAGACGATTTTTTTGTCTCAGGAGTTAACATTTTGTTTTCACTTCCCCGCATTATCGCCATGGTAAAAGTTGTTCATATTGACGAGCCCAACAACTTTTTTAAGACGATTGCTCGTGGTCTTTTTACACTCGGTATGATTTTAAAGTTGTCCGTGCACGTTTCCCTAAAAATGACGAGATCGCATCTTCGCTTCGCTTCTTCGAGGTCGCATATTAGGCTACTGTTCATTCTGAAAAACGTCGTTGTGACAGGTATGGCTTCCCGTTTCTGCAACGAGGAAGGCGAGTGGGCATCGCGCAACGACGACGAATTTACCTTGAACGGATGGACCAACTATTCCAACTGTCTCCCTCTTGAAATCCGGTACCTGATTAACCAGCTGGCCGCCGGCGGCAGTGGGGTACGTACTGCGTAATGTTTATTCAATATAATATACTAGTGGACGCCCCGCGATTTCATTCACGTAGTTTAGTAGTACCTGCATCCCAAATTTCAACGATTGAGATTTTTCATACAAAAGGTTTTTCCCGTTAATTCCCGTTCCTGTGGGAATTTCTGGAATTCCTTTCATAGTGCACCCCTACGGTACCTAAGCTAGGTCCGTTCCAAATTTCAAGTGCCTAAATTTAGCCGTTTGGGCTGTGCGTTGATATGTCAGTCAGTCTGTCGGTCATCTTTGCCTTTTATATATTTAGATATAATAGAGGTATATGGAAGGAATTATTAGTAATCGAAATTATTGCCAATTTACACGCGCTAGTTCGGACTATTCCCAGTAGTATAGTTATTTTGCCCCGTGGTTATTTGAAATTATACCCTATTTGGTAGTGTTAAAGGCACAAGTGAAATTAATAGTAATGATTCAAACTTTTTCTTAATAGGTTCAAAATTAAAATGTATTTCTTCTGAAGAAATAAAGGTTTACATTGGTTTAACACCGAACAAAAGTAACTGAACTACTGGGACTAGGCCGCTTGATCTATGTTGAGACAGAAAGTCAGGGTTCCATGAAAATTTCTTGTAGTGTAATAATAATATTAGAACTAAAAATATGAAAATAAATAACTAAATAAAATGATCGGGGGTTTGATTTCCGCCCTTATGCCATCTAATCATTCTAGTTCTACATATATTATTTCTACATCTATATATATAAAAGAAAGTCGTGTTAGTTACTCCATTCATAACTCAAGAACGGCTCAACCGATTTGCTTGAAAATTGGTCCCCACCAATTTTAGGTAGGATAGGTAGCTTAGGACCGGGAGACGGACATAAGATACTTTTTACCCCGATCCTGTTGGTCGCGTCGCAATATAGAGGGCGTTATAGTTTGTATGAAGAACTGAAATTACGCGAATGAAATCGCAGGGCGTCCACTAGTTACTATTAGTTCTACATTTTGAGAAAAACGTCCATCTTCTTCTACATTTATTTGTATAGGACTACTTGGGACACGTAAAATTCTTTAATTTTTCTGCTCAGTCACATCTACGCTTAGATCCAAGTTGATCTAAATGTAAGACTAGACGAAACAACGGGAGTCCCACCGCCGACGCAATGATGGGCTGAGATATTTGATGTGTCTTCCTAAGATATGTATACAATAGTATTTAAAGTATTTTTTAATGTGATGGACTAATTTGACAGTTCCTATGCGTACAATATGATGAATTATTCTTATGTAAGTTAAACTGAAAATTGAATACCAACATTTAAAAATTATCAACGCGTATAATATACTCTAACTTGATTGCAGCAGAGCACAAAATTGTGTGAATAGGAACTGTCAAATTGGTTCGTCGAATTAAAAATAGTCTTTATGTATGTTTTATCTGTCTTTCGCACTGTTCAGTTTCATTGTTACAAGTCCATAGCCCATATATTGTACACTAGTATTTTTATTGTTCTTTCAAGAACAGCATTGTATGTATCGTTTTATGCCCCGCAGGGTCACTATGACGTTACCCGGCGAGCGCGAAACATTGAATTGACGGGGATGTTAGTGTCAATGTTCGCAGTCATAACATCCCTGTCAATCTTCTGTTTGTGCAAGTAAGTTGAACATTTTTTATGTCAATAACGTACGGGAGAATTAATTTAAAACCAACAAGATGACTTTATAGTTTTATTTCACTTAGATAAAGATACAAAGAGTATGCAGTGTATTTTTTAACATTTATAAACTAAAAAGTATATAAAAGATCGAATTTTAGTCGGATAAACCCTATACAGGTAGTACTTAATGGAGAAAAGTGTACAAAATGTACAAAAAAAATGGTATAACAACATTCGTGCGTTCGTCCTTTTAGTTCTCTTGGAAAAGTGGGAGAGAGAAATATGTTCCATAGAACAAATGGGAATAACCCAAAAACAATTGACAATCTATCATTTGGCACCAGTTTGTCATTTACATTTTACTTACTGTAGCTTCAGCCCGTTCTCGGTTTCACCGGTTTAAGATCGGCAATGACGACCACTGCAGAATAGTCAGAACCTTTTGTACCTACTTATAGATCGTTTCTAACCGTGTGTTTACTCCGGCGAAACATGCACAAGAAAAAATGTTTGACTTGAGCCTAGCGCTCTGGGAGCCAAGTCTCCAACAGTCCCTTAGTTGCATAGCTCTGGCATCGTGTGCATTGCTGTTTCATTGTGAAATATATCGTCCGTAGTCCGTATATATATATATATATTTATTTTACAACAACACACACATTGCCTTCATCCCATGTTAAGTAGCTAAAGCACTTGTGTTATGGAAATCAGACAACGAAATATACTTACTTAAATACTTTCTTTTTTCTTTTAAATACATACTTATATAAATAAAACATCCAGACACATCCAACAAGTACTTAAAAGCGCATCACCTAAATACCTGCCAGCGGTGGGAATCGAACCCACGGCCCTCTGAGCAGAGGCAGACATGCTGACCACTACACCAACGAAATGTAAGTTACAAAATCAGCAATGCACATCGTATGGAGACCGCGTCTCGGCAAACGGAGTGTAGGACGCCCTCAGGCAAGGTGGACTGATGATATACGCAAGGTGGCTGGCAGAAGCTGCATGCGAGAAGCCGAAAACAGATCACAGTGGCGTGCAATTGGAGAGGCCTATGTGCAGCAGTGGACAAGTATGATGTATGATGACATCGTATGCCGCTACGATGCCAGAGCGATGCAACTACCAGAGTTTAGGACACTTAGGCCCTTAGGTCATTTGTTGTCATATTTTGTTCGTGAAATATATACATGGATATAGGTCGAACAAGTTTTCTTGTAAAGTTTTGGCCGGTGGCAGCGTAAGATTAATTGTATTTCTGTTCACAGGAACCTCGCAAACATGCGAACGAAGATTCACAGGCACCTGTTTGTATCGCTGTTCTTCCAAGTATGTGTCAATAAACTCTTAACATACGATAATTACTGTATCTATGTCGTATTGTGTTGTAGTATTCTCTATTGATCCCTCTGCGTTGTAAGTAGCTAGACTAAAATCAACCATGTTATGTGCTTAACACTTTCGCGGACATACCCCAGTCGCCGTGATAACAATAAAACTTCCTTTGTTGTAATTTGAGTGTCGACATCGAAAGTGTTAAGTGTAACAAACCCTGCGTTGGGAATTTCACGGCTTATGTTGGTATTTGAGTAGTTACGGACTGATTAGTCGTTTATGAACAGATTTTGATGAGGTCTTTTTTTTTGTTGGAAAGAAGATATTTCAAAGATGGTCCCATGAATCCCACGTAAATCCGTATTTGATGGTGACAGACCAGATAAATCGAGGGGGAATTTAAAAGTTGAAGTGGTTACTTTTTTTTACAATTGACTTGCTCCTTATATGAAAATAAGATTCATAGATATATATACCTACCGGAGTTGCAATGCTTATATGTCCATTTTGCCGACAAACGAATTGTATCGGTCAACGTTATTTATTGATATGGGAAGACGAGGTTGCAACCTACAGAAATGAGAAGTCTCTTAGGATTCAACTGGGCAAAGGGGGCGCTTCGAAAAGATTTGGCTTAAGTGATGAAATAACAGAGTGTGGTCTCATAATATGTCTCTTTAAACATTTAGTAATTAATTAGATTCGCGTTTTCGATTTATGACATCCTTACACCTGTGTACTGCAAATAAATGCCTGGCTTCTGTGAATTCTATTATAAATGTTCGTGTCCACAGTCAGTCCATCGGGAAAATTAACGTTAGTAGGGTTAATTAACTATACCAATTAATAACAAGGATGAAGCCAAAACTGGTCGTAACGCCATCTATTGGAATAATTTAAGCCTAGTTAAAAATTAGTAAAAAAGATGGGCATCATTTCAATTTGAAAAGTATTGTAATATTCTATTTGTACTTATACTTAAATCACACATTCTAAACTATACAGGCTGAGTTTGGGGTCATGATCCGGATATAGTTGTTTTTGTTACTTAGACATGTTAAACTTGTTGAAATGTATCTTTACTTATCCAATATTTAAAACAAAGTGTATGGTCACACAAACATTTATAACAAAAAAAATTGGTTCAGGAATAGGAGTATGTCTTGGATATCGCTATCATTAGGTGCATAAGAAACAACTATGTATAAATCTTTCTAGAAAACAAATGGGAGAATTGTATTTTTTTTTAAGTGAAAAAGAATGTTCTAAATTTACAATACTTTTCAATAGTTGCTGCTGTAACATTGAGTACCTTAGAGTAAAGCGCTAACCAAATGATGCTCGATCTCTGTAATACCAATATTTCACAGTAAACGCTTATTATTATTTTCTCTCGCATCATTTTCGCTTCGCCGTCGTCCCCGATTATGATTCTTATTTTATTTGACAGTATTTTGTTGTGCATGTTATATGCTGTTCGTCCGTGGAATGCATCTATAAATTTTATTAGAACTTCACCTTTTCACCGCCACTGTTTTATAAATCAAGACACATTTTGACAAATGATTTTAACTTTTATGATTATCCCAGCAGAATTCAAAATTGTGAAAATAAAATTAATCTTCCGGCAGTCAAGAGGTTAAGGCTCTTTCGTATTCGTCATATTATAAAAATTCAATTTATAAAATATTTATTAAATTTATTAAAATAAATTGAATACTGCCATAGTTATGTTTTACTGGCACATGAACAGATAAACCACTTTCTTGACTGACCGTACTTAAGACTATTTACATAACTAACATCAGTTAATTACATAATACTAGTGGACTCGACAGACGTTGTCCTGTCTTAACTACATATTAATATGAATATAAAATAAGTATAACCTCCAGGGTGGCCTATGCACAGTGGATGTCATTTTTTCTTTCATAAGAACCTTCTGCTGCAATAAGCACAACAAAGGAAGAATTAGCGAAATCGATCCACTCGTTTCGGAGTTACAACATTACAATGAAAAGTGGCATTGATTTTTATATACACACATCAAAAGTGTCAGTCAGAAGCAACAGCTTCTGTTCAATAGACATGCACCTGATGAATAACGGCTTGAGAGCGAAAGGAATATGATTTGTTGCCGCGTATTATTTGTTTTGTGTTATAGTCTGGGTTTGTGATGTTGCAGTCACTCCTGGGCGAAGCGATCTACTTTGACCAGGAGTTGGTCAGCCGCCTGTCAGATAACGCTACATCAAATCTGACATCATTCACCACTGTCCGCGGCCTGGAGAGCATGGTGAGATAATTGTAACACATTAGTGACAATCATTTTTTTAAGGAAACGCGCACTGACATGATATTAAATGTTTAAAACGGGTATTATAGCGCGAAACGAAGGTAAGCTGAATGCTTATCTTTGGTTAATCTTCGCCCTATAATACCCGTTTTATAAACATTTAATAACATTAGTGACAAATTCATAACAAAACAAACTCGCTTATTGTTTAGTTTTCTGTAATGCCTTCACAAACATCATGATAAGGCGTCGCTTTATAAAAAAAAATTACAATCGTGTTAAATGTTCCTATTTGAAGGAAGAACTCAACTCAATTATAATCTCAGTAGTTAATGTTAATTTTGCATCTAGACGTATCAAAATAACATTATTTAACAAAAAATATTTATAGGAAAATCGATCGGCATTACAGAAAGGCGAACTAGCACTAATACTAGGAACTACAACAAAATTTAAGTACCTTCATCTTAGTTAACACTAGTGTAGTTAGAACGCGCCTTTAGATTCTGCGTAGTATATTACATATATTTGCATTACTGAAATACTCATGCGCAACAGCGAATTTAATACCTTAGTGCTAAGTCCCATTCGTCACTTACTTTTTCATATAATTTGTTCATCATGTCGCGTGTA
>SJJU01013849.1:0-11094 GCA_012932125.1 Conopomorpha cramerella
ACTTGTCACTGAATGCTCTTATTGACATTCTTAAGTCCAGATCATGTTAAACGTGGCCAAAATAGTCCTTGGGTTCCTAAGGTTACGTATGTGGACGCGAGTGCATGTGTGTCTCAGACGAGAACTGAATATTGTGCTGCTGAAAACGCTAAGGACTATAACGGATTCGTTTAACCACATTGAGTGAGAGTGCCGTACGCGAAGAACCTATTACACACATCAAAAGTGTCTAGGGATCAAGAACATTTTTAGCTCTAAAAAAATCTAATTTATTTAAATCAAATCCGATCTTCTGTATTGTAATAATAATAATCTGTATTGGTCTCCTACCTAATTTCCCATGCCTGTATCAATGACTTATCACCACATTTTGAATAAATTATGAATGAATTCAGTTTTTGTAAAATATATTCTTGATTGCATCTTCTAAAATGTACTTGATCCCTAGACACTTTTGATGTGTATATTATACGATATGACAATAATCGCCACACTTGGCATACAGGTTGGCGATCATAGTGTTGTAGTGGTTTAACTCACAGAGAGCGCTGCTGACTGTGCTGTGTAGAGCTCCCTCGGTCCTGGCGCCGATCTCACCACGGGAAACGTTGGGCTAGGGTAGTAGTAGTGATGTATGTATTCGATTCACCACACGGCGTATACGTTTAACTACAACAGAAAGTGCCCTCAGTGAGTGTTCGTCGAGCGACGCATTTTACCCCGAGAGCTATGAATACAGCGCAGCAGTAATTGTGTAACATCTCAAGAGTCCCGCGACTCGGTGCGGTCGCGTCGCGTGGGCAGCGACAATGCGCTTTGTGTCGCGTCGCGCGCTGTCACACGCCCCTTATTGTCTTACGATTTCTAATATTCGCTCGTGCACCTAGCATGGTGATGCTTCGATCGTTGTCAATCGGCCCATGTCCGTGGAAACGCGATTTTCTTTCATTTGATTACAAAGAGGGACGACTTTCCTTAAAGAAAATCCCATAAAAGTGCGAGTCCAAAAACGAACGCTTATAGAATAAAGTTGCATTATAGAGGTACAGTCAGAAAACATCAAAAAAAAAAATCCCCATTGAAGCATAGATTTTTTTTTGATGTTTTCTGACTGAGAACTGTCATAAGTACTTTCCAAACAAAGTTTCCAGACATAAGTTCTTCCCATTATACATTTTTTATGATGTGCAATGAACGTACAAGTAGAAAGGTGTCTTATAAGAAATCTGAATCACATTAAGAGTCTTCTAGAATAGACTCTTTTTCAAATATAGTGGGTAACGAAAGGATGCGACTTTATTCTATGATCGTTCGTTTTTGGACTCGCTCTTTCATGGGATTTTCTCTAAGGAAAGTCATCGCTCTTTGTAATAACATGAAAGAAATTCGCATTTTCAAGGACATGGTTCGCGTCTATTTTCATAGTGCGAACCGCCAGGATGTGGAATGTCTTGCCGGAGTGTGTGTTTCCTGCGTAATGCTTCTTTAAATTACGCTATATTCGCCATTCTTTCAAATTACTCACTCTGTCGATCTTTCAAAGAACAAATCAGAGGAGGAAGGTAGTATAAAAGGTACCAGAGGTACCAAAGGTATTAAATTTATTAAATAAAATAAAGGTAAATGAAGTGCTCCGAGTGCCAGCTTACACGACTTTCACCACCAGCTTCACGGTCCAAGCAACAGTTACTCGCAGTCCATGCTAGCCCCGCGCCGGAGTAGAAAACGCCCCGTCATGCTGTACAGCATCCGCTCCTGATGTATTGTGGCTGTTCCCGCCTGTTGCGACATATACCACGTGTTCAGAACAACGCGGTCTAAAAGAACAATGTTCGTAAGTAAACTGTAATGGAGATTGACGGCGCTCTGGACTGGTGGTGAACTTCCACCTGGTTAGCCGGTCTTTGACTTTCTTTTAGCATCATTGTCCAGTTAATTTTGATGATATACACACATGAAAAGTGTCTAGGGATCAAGTACATTTTAGAAGATTGCAATCATGAATATATTTTACAAAAATTTAATTCATTCATAATTTATTCAAAATGTGGTGATAAGTCATTGATGCAGGCATGGGGAGTTAGGTAGAAGACCAATCCAGAAGATTAGATTTGTTTTAAATAAATTAGATTTTTTTTAGAGCTAAAAATGTTATTGAACCCTAGACACTTTTGATGTGTGTATGTATCGCGTCTGTGGTCCAGTTGGTCGGATACTTGAATAACAACCGGGCCATATTTGCCACGGTTAGCCGTGACGCTGGTATTCTGCCAGCACTCATGAATGAGGACTTCCTCTCAATGCAATACAATTTACATATTACAATAATAAATACAAATAAAAAAAATACACTTCACGACTTTTAAGCGGGGTAGGCAGAGGCACTTGCTAAGCAAGTGCCCACGGTTCACCAAGCGTATTTAACCCAACGTGACAGGGGGTGAGCCCATCGCCGTTATAGAGTTCACACACCTTGTGGTGTGCGGCTTTCATCACGATGTTGTCCTTCACCGTGCGAGCATTGCGTTGCGTACACATAGGCTCTGAAAAAGAGTCCCATTGGTACACGTCCAGTAGCCGGACTCGAACCCGCGACCTCCCCCCGTTTATACCTACACTTTATTCAGGATTACAGCGGACGCAAATCTTTCAGGCGTTATAGGGAAGGTACTCCGAGCGGCTTTTTGACTGTGGTATTGAATTCGGAGCCGGGACTTTTTCGAATTTCCCGATCGCTCCCCGAGGTATAATTGATGGATCGCCGGTTTGATTTCCTCTGACTCCATATCTCTGCCAGAACCATTAAATCCCTCTAGATCCGACGGTTTCAGTAACGTAGAAATTGTATTTTTGTGGACAAGGCGTCGCGAATTATGTCTGCGGATGAAGAATAATATACAGGATTTATTGATTACTTTGAAATGTTGTTTTTGTTGTTATTTATTGTGTTTTTTTTCTTTTAATGTATTTTGTGTTTTTTTTCTACGTTTCAAGCTATGCTTCTGTGTTGTGTCCTTTATATTATGATTACTGTTAGTTTATAAGGAATCAAGTATTAAATAAATTAATTTAATTTTAATTGAAACTGACAGGGTAAACTCATTTACATCGGTCAGTATAGGAAAGTCTGAAAGTATAAGACATACGAAAATATGTTCTTCGGAACCATGTCACCGATTTTAACAAGAAAATCTGCCTGCACCGTTGTAAATGAGCCGTCCTGTATATAAAGGAAAGTCGTATTATTTACATTACTTATAGATCAGGAATGGCTGAACCGATTAGGCTGAAATTAGGTGGGGAGACCAAGAGACGAACATAGGATACTTTTATCCCGATCCTGTGGCACGCGTCGATATACAGAGTGTAAAAAGACCCCGAGCAATTGTCTTAGAGACTTTCTTGGGCTTGACAATATGAACAACTTTTACTATGGCGAGAATGTGAGTAAAATGAAAAAAAAAAATTCAATCCCCATACAAAATGTCATCTCCCTGGGATGGAGATGAAACATTTTTTTTTGCGTTTCCCGCATTGTCGCTGTAGTAAAAGTTGTTCATACTGGAGAGCCCGACAACGTTTCTAAGACCATTGCTCGGGGTCCTTTTACACGCAGTATAAAGGGTTATATTTGGTACGAAATACTGGAACTACGCGAACGAAATCGCGGGGCGTCCTCTAGTGTCTTTATAATTAGAGATACCCATATATATATCTCGACGTCAGAAGTATAAGGTCGGATGTAATAATATAACACATCCGACTTGATGCTTCTGACGTCGAAATATGCCATAGAGCTGATTCCGAGAACAAGTATACACGCATGAACAAGTAAGCATATAATTAAGAATTACAGGCATCCCTACCCGATCACGTAAACACCATATCGCTTTATTACCCTAAATAACCTCCAATGAAGTTATTTCTCACATTAGTATAATGCCATAGCAATTATTCGATCTAGAATAACACAGAGCAAGCGGACTAAATCTTCTGCAACACATATAATTGTAAATTGATATGCGGTCACACAACCGCAGGGGTTTCAATTTGACTGCAGAAAAAGGACAAACGATTCAATTAAATAATACGGGAAAGTGATAAAAGAGTTTGTAATGCTTGAGCATTTGCGGTTTTGGGGCCCTTTCCGTGCGGCGGCGGAGGCGGCGGCGCTCTGCGGTTTAGCAGTGTAAATTGACAGTTTAAGTGTTTGTACCATATCATTACTGCGGTGTCTACTCCTTAGGGTATACAAGGCAGGATATGTGTACGGTTTTCCGCCGAGTGCCCTTTATGGTCGTGTTCGAATACTTGTTTCGGTGGTATTTAAATAAATTATGATAGGCGTAGCGAGTAGCGTTTATATTATATTTTTTAATGGTTTAGTAACAATATTCCTTATCATTTTTATCGTTTCTGTCGCCGCATTTCGTTTTATGTTGCCGATATGATACTTGTAGCTACTTACTCTTGTATTTTTACTGGAAATGTGAATGTCACTATTGAAACCGCAACAATTATGGTAAAAATTGTATCCGTAACTATTATTTGTATATGAGGAGTTACTTACGCGATGAAATTGTTTCCTGCGTAGTACATTCTGAAGGTCTTCAATTCAACTGTATTCTATGATCGTTCGTCTTTGAACTCGCTCTTTTGTGGAATAGTCTTTAAGAAAAGTCATCGCTCTTTGTAATAACACGAAAGAAATTCGCATTTTCACGGACATGGTTTGCGTCTACTTTCATAGTGCAAACCGCCAGAATGTCTTGCCGGAGTCTGTTTCCTGCGCAGTACAGTCTGAATGTCTTCAAGTCACTGAGGTGAAGGTACCTAATGAACAACTGTGCTCCATTGTAGACCACATCGCTACTTAACATCAGACAGGATGGTGGTCAAACGCGTGTTCATAGTGATAAAGAAAAAAAAATTAAACAAACTCACACGATTATCGACTTTACGTATTTCCGAAAATATATTGTAAAGTAGGTGAATTATCAGACAAAATAATGCAGTGCTAATATTTGCCCCGCTGCCGACGACCAATCAGGGCCGGCCGCTGCTTCCGCTCCGTGAATTTATTTCTCTTTATCCGATAATCACGCGCTCCAAACGCCCATCGTCCTGGCGAATGTATGTCTGTTCCCTTCACAATCGTAGGCCGAGAAAGAGACGGTAAGATTTATAGTCCATCATGTGGGTAAGTGAAATCGCTCGGCTGATTTGTTTACTGTTCTCGGCGGCCTGTGTTTGTCTTGCCTACGAACTTAACATATTGAGTAAGATGTTGGACGAATATTTCACAGCCGGCGAAAGGTTTTGCTCCATTTAGTGGTTAAGGTACCAAGGTATATAAATATTCATACCTATTTATTTACTCTGTTTCGCCATAGGAAATCGCCTTTGCACCCCGTGTATTGGAAGAAATACACCTTTTAAACCTTCCCTGGACTTTCACCTGTAATTCAAGATTAGACTTAGCTAAATCGGTCCAGATTTATTTCGAATTTATTTAAATCAAATGTAATCATCTGGATTGGTCTCCTACCTAATTCCCCATGCCTGTATCAATGACTTATCAACACATTTTGAATAAATTATGAATGAATTCAGTTTTTGTAAAATATATTCTTGATTGCAATCTTCTAAAATGTACTTGATCCCTAGACACTTTTGATGTGTGTAATATTCTAGAACAAGCTTGACTTCAGCATTACAGTTTTCAATAAAAGGAAACAAAAAAAACATCAGGCAGGATGGTGGTCAAACGCTTGTTCATAGTGATAAAAAGAAACGTTTACCAACAATTCCCAAATCAATAACAGCTCCTTAGCATTTTTCCGAAATATTTTTTCACACGAGCAACCCTTCCCTGTCGCCCCATCCAGGACATACAGCACTCCCACGTGACACGGCGATGACACATGCCGGGGCATTCCGGGGGGTGTCGCATACCGGCGCCGAGGAATGCGGGGCACACACTGACCGCTCGACGTGTGACGTATGGCCGACTATTCTTACAGGGTTGGGCTGTTTTGTGGTTACGCTGATGGTGAGTTTTGTTCGAGGGAAATTATTTTTAAACGGTTTTATTTAGCTCACCCCGTTTGTTTTATTTTTCATTATTGGGTCAAATATATTTTTAGTTAAATGGGCGTCTGTGGTTCAGTTGGTCGGATACTTGACTAGTAAACGGGAGGTCGCGGGTTCAAGTCCGGCTACTGGACGTGTACCAATGGGAATCTTTTTCAGAGCCTATGTACGCAACGCAACGCTCGTGCGGTGAAGGACAAAACATCGTGATGAAATCCGCACACCACAAGGTGTGTGAACCTTATAACGGCGATGGGCTCACCTCCTGTTACGTTGGATTAAATACACTGGGTGAATTGTGGGCATTTGTTTATCAAATGCCTCTGCCTACCCCGCTTTGGGATTAAAAAGTGTATTTATTTCATTTTTAATTTTCTTAGAGATTTTTGTTTCTTACTGATTTTGAAATACAAGTACCCCGTAATTTCACACGTGTTTCAATAGGTACCCAAAACATTTCAACTGCTTGTCATTGCATTACATTCTGATGTTTAGGTTTTGGAAATAATACCTCACTTCAAAAAAACAGACTCTTAGTAAAATTAACAGTTTCCCTACGCAAATGTATAATCATTAAACTTAGTTGCAAGTCAAGTATATTTTCAGCACTTGAATAAGAATCACATACAGCCAATAGTGTCATTCCCTGCAAGTTTGCGCAAACCCCTGAAAGGGCCTCACGGGGTATGCGATGATATATGGGAGTGAAGTCCACAAGATTGGAGCGTACTCTTGTGAAGTTAACTTATGAGGGGGTTATTTAATATTTTTCCTTACATGTTAGGGTATGTCACCGTTTTTTAGTTAACGTGAATACGGTTATTTACTTAATTTGGATACAATATTAAAAGGTTAATTCCAATTCAAATATTGTATTTTCAGACAGAAGTCCATGAGTGTTAGTTGTAAATTAAACAAAACAAAACTGTGTATTAACGTTAATACACAAATAATACACTTCACGCCTTTTTAATGCCAAAGCGGGGTAGGCAGAGGTACTTGCTAAAGCTCCACGGTTCACCAAGCGTATTTAACCCAACGCGAAAGGGGGTGGGTGAGCCCATCGCCGTTATAGGGTTCACACACCTTGTGGTGTGCGGGTTTCATAACGATGTTGTCCTTCACCGTACGAGCGTTGCGTTGCGTACATAGGCTCTGAAAAAGAGTCCCATTGGTACACGTACCGGCTACTGGAGCCGAACTCGAACCCGGACCTCCCGGTTACAAGTCAAGTATCCGACCAACTGGAGACCACAGACGCTAATAATCCCTTTCATATACCGGATATAACTTATTTAGCACTTTATTCCGTGTGCTGGAAGACATACACCGTGCACCATTATCTTTACGTTCGCAGTCCCAAACCAGCACAGAAAAAAAAACTATCATAATAAGAACAATGTGCATAAATCCACATTTTATTTCCAATCCGTACAAATTCAAGATTATAGGTACTGATAGAATCAATTCCCTCAGTAGCACACTTCATTTAGCCCACGAGGGTCCGGCTGACCTCTATAACTCAGGCCTCGATACACGGAAACCGTAAAATTTTAAAGGGGTTTTCCTTGAAATTCGGCAATTTTCAGCAAATAACCCGTAAGCGGATTGAACAAATGAGGCGGCGCGTGGCACAATTGATTGCGGGTTGCGGCCGGCGACCGTCGGGGCTGCAGGGGAAGATGCGAGTATTCCCGACTGTTTGTGTTGTGGTCAACCGATGAAACCTACCTCATAAGTACCTACTTACGATCTTGCGGGTCTGTTTTGAAGATATATCTTCACTTATTTATTTATACTCAATACTCAATAATGTATTGCGTTCCACAATGGTAAATAGCATTGGATGGTAAAAATTATATAAATATAAGTACAGCATTGTGGACCCTGATGGGCACAGCAAACATTGGAGGAGAGGACACGGAAACAATAAACAGGCCTATGTCCAGCAATGGACAAATATGTAGTGGGCTGATGATAATGAAGTTTTCTCTTAGCCCGTGCTGGTTTGGACTATTTTGTGGAATTTCAATTTGATCGTCTCTGGAGTGCACTTTCCTATTATACCCATCGTATTTGTAATCAAACGTTTTGGTCAGAAATGGGTACCATGTCATCGGTTTAGCAAGCTGAAGGTGTAGTTTAGCCGCCACATTAGCCGCAGAACCGATGACCGTTGGGGCAAACGAGTTCTCGAGTGGAGACCGCGTCTAGGCAAACGGAGTGTAGGTCACCCTCAGGAAAGATGGACTGATGATATGCGCAAGATGGCTGGCAGAAGCTGGATGCGAGAAGCCGAAAACAGATCACAGTGGCGTGCAATTGGAGAGGCCTATGGCCGGCAGTGGACAAATATAGGCTGATGATGATGAGGGTGCTAACAACAAATTAGTCACGTCACTTGTACGCAGTTAGCCAGAATGTTGTAGTAATCACTAACAAGGGTAATTATATTCCTAGGCCCGTATTTTATAACGTTACTCAAGCACGGTTCTCTGTTCAAGTAATGTTTGTCTCGCGTGTAGTCATGCTTCTCTAAATAAATAACGTAACAGTAAAGCTCTAATATAGCAATTATTATTGATTGACTATTGAAATATACACAGAAGGTAACAGAAACCATCGGAAAACATCGTAATGAAGATACATTATCTATGTATGTATTTAAAAATATTTATGTAAGTGTATCAGTCTCTGGAACCCATAGTACAAGGTATCCTAGTTTGGGGTCAGGTGTACGTGTGTAAAAATGTCCCGGCATTATTTATTTATTAATTTATATTATCAAAAGTTACGTGAAAACTATTCACCACACATTTTCTGGAAAAAACTTTTCTTTTTGCTTAGCACGTATCATCAATGAAAGATTACAGACCTGCAGACCAGACCCAAATGCATTTAATTTTAATCACTATTTAATATTTCGCACAGTTAGAACAAAAAGGACCGAATAAAAAACATTTTGTAATTTAAGTTTTGTATCTTTTATGTTAAGGTTCAATTTCATAAAATTTTGTTTTGTGTCACTTTTGTTCTAACTGTGCGATTTGTTAAAGTATTACAAAAGCTCATTGTAAGAATTATCATCAAATCGACAGCTCCAAGTTCACAATACGGTAATGCAACCTTCAGTTTATTAAGAGAAGACCCAACATTTCATCTCAATTGGCCCGATCAAGCGGCGACAAAATTCCGATCGCGGGACGGGACCGGGGTTTGAGCAACGCAACAAAAGACAGCCCGCTGTAATAATCCTCTTTGGTTCAAGTCTATACGCGGCGCGGTCAACCCGTTTCAGGTATGTTGTACTGAAAGTAAGGTAGTTTCACAGCCATGGCCGTAGGCGGAAAGCGTTTCTAATGGACTTTACAAACTATCCATCGTAGACCACATCGCTGCTTAACATCAGGTAGGATCGTGGTCAAATACTTGTTAATTGTGTTAAAAAAAACCATTAAAAAAACAATAATTCTATTAATATTATTCATGAGAGTATGTAATGTTTGTTTCTTCTGCAAGGAAAATCTACTTCATTTATTTTCGTGGATTACGTAAAATTGGCTTTATTCCGAAATTCCTACGAGAACAGGATAAAATACTGTTAGTTACACCGGTAGAACACATATAGTGAGAAATGACTGCATTACGTATTAATTATTGACGCTACTAACAATTTGACATGATATTAAAGTGTTCTACTACGTTACTCTAAATAAGAAAGAAACTCAATGGAAATCCATTGAATTTGGGGAGAACACTTTCAAATATTGTCAAAGTACTCGAAAACATTAAGAACTCATCCCTCTAACATAGCTTCTATGCTACCTAGAGGCATGGAATAGCTAACAAATGCTAGTAAACAAAATTTTAGAAATATTTAAATCCGCCATCCTGTTTTATGTGTCCTCAGCCCGTGAAATACACGGGTCGCCTTGTTAAGGCTCTGAGGCGTTGTTGACCGTCGCCCAGCTGAACCAGACAATTTGTTTATTGGGAACCTATTTACAATCTCTAGTTTATTTACATTCGAACAGGTATAGTTTTCACAATAATACACACATCAAAAGTGTCTAGGGATCAAGTACATTTTAGAAGATTGCAATCATGAATATATTCTACAAAAACTGAATTCAATTATAATTTATTCAAAATGTGGTGATAAGTCATTGATACAGGCATGGGGAATTAGGTAGGAGACTAATCCAGAAGATTAGATTTGATTTAAATAAATTAGTTTTTTTAGAGCTAAAAATGTTCAGTCTTGTTTGTGAGTGCCTGTTCGTGGGAACATTACATTACACTTCATGCCTTTTAATCCCAAAGCGGGGTTAGGCAGAGGGCTTGCTAAAAACAAATGCCCATTCGGTTTCACCAAACGTATGTAACTCAATGTGGTAGGTGAGTGCATCGCCGTTTGTCCAGGTGGGGAACTCTACATATAAGTTTTGGTATGCTGTTATGGTGGTCTATCCTAATTGGTAGATTTGAGTTTTTTTTTTAAAATGACATTGTTTTTCTTGTTTCTTCCGGTCCTAAAAGAAATTATTTCCTACGTATACTGTACTTATTTGTAAGAAAGATTGTCATCAAATTTTTTATACTTAATACAGGCTTGTTATTTGCAAAAGCTTTTTGTTGATTTAATAAAGAATTGGGGGACGGAACGCCTCCCAATATCGCAGCTGGAAGGAGGAGGATATGCCTTTGACCTGCAGTGGGAAAGAGTGGCTCAGAATATAAATGATAAAATATCACTGATCAAGTGGTTCTCAATTAGCATCAAACAATCTTCCTTCAATATTTAGGGTATTTTCTTCTTTCTCAAGAAGTAGAGGAGTATCTACCTTGGGCATCCGATGCTCTACAATGGTCAAACGGCTCGTGGAATTGTGTTAATTATGCGTCGTTCGTAATCGTATCCAACTCTAAGTAATGACTATAAATTTGACTGGTCCGCCGGAGTCAGATTCAGACCCGTATTCTGAAACTCCCCTCAAGCAC
>SJJU01013851.1:0-21706 GCA_012932125.1 Conopomorpha cramerella
CCATCACCCAACCTGCATCTCGGCGTACGGGCCATTCTCTGGAGACGTGCGCATCTACTTGCTTTTGCCTCTTTTCAACGCACACGTTTTCTTGACTCCATACAAATTATCTTTATCCGTCCCTGTTTTGTTGCCAACTCTCCCTAGCCACATACTTACAAAATATACGTTATGCCCTTCCAGTCGGGTAGGTAGAGATCATTGACTCGTCAGGATTTTGGTCAATATCTTTCGCATCTTCCACTCTACTTGAGTGATTGCACTATTAGAAACATGCAAACAAATATAGAAAGATAAAATACTAGAGAAATCGAGCCCGCCGTTCTCAAATGTAAATAGGTATATATGAAGCGCTTAACCATACCAAACATTTGAGTTTTCGCCTATATGATATATAAGTAACATACAACTTTCATTAAATGATATAACACGAATGTATTTTTTCTATATCTCGCTAACACTACTTTTATCACCAGTTTACTACTTACATGTTTTTTATGTTGCTAATGTTAAGAACATTAATATCATTTTATTGCATCTCTTATGTGAACAGATAGTGAGACATTTGGGTGAAATTATGTGTGTCGTTCAAAACATACATACTGTAGCGAGCTCACTAAGGTTTTCTACCCCTTCCCGAGAGGAAAGCACCTTAAGCACTCGGCCAAATCACTCGTCGTGGAACAAATAAGTAGAAAAAAAATTAGAGCATACCCCACATTTTTCAAGTGTGCAGCCTTACTAAGACATAATGCAGTTCGTTCCCCGCAAATCTCGGAGATTTCACCGCGCAATGCCCAACTAAACAATCAACGAGACTGGGGGCTTAGTTACGACTGCATTACAAATGGGCTTGGTTTTAAAACATCCAACGTTGTATTTCAATCAGAACAGCGTCGAAATCTGGTGCAATGTACGTGTACCTATCATGAAAAAACTAGTCGTAACTATTTTTAACTTTTAATGAATTCGTCGGTCAGACTTGGCTGTAAATACTAAGACAATAGACATTAATGACATTTTAAGTTACGGGTATTGTGATTTCTAAGCCGTTTGTCATCTACAACCGTATCATAAGGGGAATTGGTTTTGTGCAATGTGTTCAGTAGTGAGCCTATCCTGTATCGATATAGGAATGCGTACATAGATTATATACCTATGTATAATGATAGAATTACAATACTGTTGATACCAGAGTTGTGTGAATGTTTAATTAATACTATTAATTACATTGTGTCATCAAAGGAAATCGAACACGCAATCCTAGAAACAGGCAGAATACCATAGCGATGGTCCCAATTAAAAATGTCGGTAGTGCAATTTTAGGAATATGTAATAGTGTACATACTTTTCTACGCCGTTAGAATGACGATATTAAGATCTACATCACGTAAAGATACCAAAGATTATAAGCTTTTGTTTTGAAGTATGTACCACAAGTAGTTTAGTAATAATATACTAAACTAAACTTCTCTCCTGAAAATGTTCCGTTTTGTAGATCCGACTTTCTTAATAGGAACCATCGATAAAATCCCGGTTATCACTATAAAACTAAAAATCGCAGCTCTACATACGACATGTTTCATTTCAAATGGTGAATTAAAAAAAAACAGATCGGTCTCATAACGAGGTGTCACTCGTAACCATTCCGCGCTTCAGTCGAGGGCGTAACGGCTCTCCACGCCCTCCAGGGTGGAGGGCCCTCGGCGCGTCACTCCGCAACTCGCCGGAGTCACTGCACCGTGCATCACGATGTGCATTTGCCAGCGACCACCTTATGTTTATGTGATTTTTTCTACCCATTTCTAGATGTCAAAAAAATACAATATACAGGAGTGAAATAATGTTTTGTACATTCATTCAATAATTCGGGTCGTTCAATTGTGACCTTGAGGCCTTTGTCCATCAGTGATGGTTGAGCTCAGAAATGAACGATGGTGGGGGACTCCCACATACCACCGTCCGCGCGTTCGGTTTTTTATCACTATGAATAAGCGTTTAACCACCATCCTGCCTGATGTTAAGCAACGACGTGGCCTACGATGGAGCACACTTGTTAATTTGGTACCTATTCACCCGCGACTTGAAGATCCTATAATAAATAGATATTTTACAACACACACCTTTTTTTGTTTTCTATTGCCTACGTCCCACGTAGCTAAAGCACTTGTGTTATGAAATTCAGATAACGTTATAATTTTTTTTTATTTAAATACTTTTTTTTCTTTTAAATACACACTTATGTAAATAAAATACCCAGACACATCAAACAAATAATTAAAAGTTCATCACCTAAGCATTGTCTGCGGTGGGAAACGAACCCACGTCCGTACGGAATATCGGACATGCTGACCACTATACCAACGGGGCCATAATATATGAATACAACTTTATTATGCATTGCAGTTGTGTTCTTGAATTCATTTAATATTATGTATTCATATTCTAACACTGATGTTACCCACTATGTTTTCATCCGCTGTGCTTGTTTGTTTACTTTGTTAACCAGAGTGTAATGCCCTGACAAAGTCCTTGCAATGCCTCACATTTTAAGTGTAGTTATTTATGTTACATAAAGCCTTTTTTTAATAAATA
Organism: Conopomorpha cramerella; assembly: GCA_012932125.1. Lineage (NCBI taxonomy): Eukaryota > Metazoa > Arthropoda > Insecta > Lepidoptera > Gracillariidae > Conopomorpha > Conopomorpha cramerella. The sequence goes on from SJJU01013851.1 coordinate 2,596, forward strand.
AATAAGTTGTAATTTATTCCTTGTATCCCTTTAAATATTAGGGGTGTTAAAAATGCAAACGGTATGCCTTTAAACTCAAGCTTAGAGGCGTTCTACTTCAACAGCAGATACTTTTCCTTTCCCTTCCCAGCACGGCAACGTACCTTCTGTCAAATCTGTGATCGCATGAAAAGCTTCACAATTAAACTCACCATTTATAGTACAATCGGTAAGTACGTACGTTTAAATATATCATTATAGTTTTATGTTTATAAATTGACTGTAATATTATGTATGTATTGCCGTAACGTATTTTTTAACAATCCTTATACGACAGACGCGCTTTTGGCACTTGCTGAAAATCAGTCATGCGGGTGCAATTCCCAGCATAATGCTGATCCAGCTGCCTTTTTGCATCCTAAACTGTTTATATTTGTTTTATAACTTTTTAAATGTGTATTATATCTGCTTGTAATCTGTTTTGTGAGTAAAAAACTTGCTGTAATTTGTTTTGTGTTTTTCTTTTGTTGTGATGCGAATAAATCTTGTCTCTCTCTCTCTCTCTCTGAAACTTAAAAATATGTTAAAAAAGTTTTAGTTGCAAACAACTCTTGTTAAAGAATGTTATGTACAGACTAGAGATATTCTTCCCGATGTAATACCTTGTACAAGTACTAATATGACGGTACTTGGATTTGCTACGTAGGTAGCTCATTATACATATATGCTTTTTACGGTGTATTTTGCTACAAAATAATAAAGTACTACCTTTACCTACGTCGATAATAAAGGGCTTACATAATTGGATCTTCAAATAATACCGAACATACATCGTTACAGAAATAACCGTCCACTATAATAAAGGTACGACAAATGAACTCGTAGAATTTGGCGGTCAATTTGGTAACTTGTTATTTTCTTCTGAATTTATTGCCGATTCACCGGCGGCGATAGGAGCTGTTTATGTTAGAAATCTTTGTTTCGCCATCGAGATGAGGATGTGGGATTAAGGTAACTTAAATTTGGCAGGTGAAGAGGTTTTACAGTAGGTATCCAGAATAACCGCTGACAGTGCGAGTCAGTCAAACATACATTAGTGTCGTAATTCATTATTTAAGTACAAGTAAATTATTTCTAATGGCAACAAATCCGGGCAATTTCTATACTACCTTCTGGCAACAATGGCAAAACATCACGACATTTGGGCGCTTGTCTTGGGGAGATTTTTGTAGAATATAATATTGTACAAGGAAGTTTGTGATACTGGATACTTGTTAACTCAACGTGAAATGTAATATTATAAATATTGCTAAATATAGTACTCGTATTATAATTCTTCTTTTATTTCATTAGTGTATTGAATATATTTATATATTTTTTACCATCTAATGCAATTTACCATTGTGGAACGCAATAAATTATTGAGTATTGAGTACTTACTTGGCAGACTGCAATTATATAGTTCTGTCAATTTTGCTCTCTGTCTAACACACACTCTTCACGCCTTTTGATTGCGTACGAAACTCAAAGTGACAGGGGATGAGACCGATCGATATTAAATATTGTTAAAGTATTGTCACGATGTTTTTCATAACCGCGCATGAGCGTATCGTTTCATCCCATCTACTGCTGGACATAGGCCACTTCATAGATAAATTGTTTCGTTATCCGACAATGTGTCCCCTCTGTCGTTACTAGATCGTCGGACTACAGTGTTGTAGATCAACTGAGAAACAGACGCATTACACGCTCGACCTCACTCATAAGTGACCAGAGAAGGATATAACTGTGCTGCATCGTAGACCACATCGCTGCTTAACATCAGGCATGATGTTGGCCAAACGCTTGTTCATAGTGATAAAAAGAAAAACTACATTTATACAAAATATCAGAATGTCCAGTATATTCCAAAAGCTGATGTACCCTTTTCTACGTTCTCTGAAAGAAATAGACAGATGTAATCGATATCCATCGACCATTAAGCACATCCCTTTTTTCTTTTAGATACATACTCACTTCACGCCTTTTAATCCCAAAGCGGGGTAGGCAGAGGTACTTGCAAAGCAAATGCCCACGGTTCACCGAGCGTATTTAACCCAACGTGACGGGGGTGAGCCCATTTTTTCTTTTATGATCACACATTTTTTCACACACCCCATATAATTTTGGTGTTTTTAACACGCTCGTTCTTCAGAACGTTATTTGACTCGATCACTGAACATTCAAGTGCTTACTGTAATCTTTCTTGCATAAAGAAGTGACGTACCAAACATTACACCTTTAATTTTTTTTTAATGAAACACGAACAGACATTGCATTAAAATTTTTCACTGTCGATTGACAGACAAAGCCGGAAATATTTTTTATTATATTCGCGACGGTAAACGTAAATGAGGGCTTGCCCTTTAGATTTTGTATGTGGTTTATGTTAGTGAGTCGAAAATTGCAGAGGCTATAAATGTACAAACCACTTTACAATTAAATGTAGTACACTGTTTTTGAATGTTTCTTGTTCAATGAAAAGGTTATTTATGTTTTCCTAGCCATGAACTTTTTATCGAACTGTCTAAGTCTTGAGCTCTATATACTGAAAGAAAAATCCATGTTTAGTCAATGTTTGAGTCCCAACATCTGAGGTCTCTTTTAACACCTGTCATTAGAGTCAGATAAAGGATAAAATAGGAATAATTACGTGTAGTGTGTTTCAAACTAAATGTTAAAATTAAATGTTATCATACGGTAAATTATCAAATTTTAGAATTTTGTAAGTTGTTGTAAAAATGTTGCAATTTCCGTGAATTCTTTTATTCACTTGAGTTGAGATCATAATCACCTCCAAGTCTTTATTCCAACGGAGTGGAATAAATGAAACGGGTATTCACACGTGACTGAACAAATATTTCATCAACTTGTTGCCTCCAGGCTCGATGGGGCCCTTATGTGTATCAATGGGTCTCATGATTTACAAGCATGGATTTTTCCGGTATACACTCGCGGGTAATAATTCCTGTTCGTATATGAACTTAAATACGTCTGTAAGTAATCTATATAAATAAAAATAAATTGCCGTTCGTTAGTGGATTTGGCTGATTTTGGTCTTGATTCACACGTGGAAGTCCAGGGAAGGTTTAAAAGGTGTATTTCTTTCAATACATGGGGTACAAAGTGACTTCTTATGGCAAAACAAATGTTTGCCGGGACAGCTAGTATTTAATACAAAACGACTCGTCAAAATGTAAGATTTTTTTATTCCTTTCACTTATCTTTTCTCTGAACTCAACATCAATTTCTCTCAGCTCTCACGCTTCTCGATTTGCTTCGATGCTATTTCTACATCTATCAGACGATTTCTACAATATCACTACTAACTTCACTCGTCTTGATGACGTCTACATTGTGTTTTGCTTTACAATGTACATCCTTGGTCATTACGCAACATAACAATAAAATTACCAAGCCAACACAAATTTTTAGGTACTTTTTAATAGTAACATACCACATTGGCTATTCATAGTTCATTAACGCTTTAACCATTAGCGAAGAAAAGAAAGTAAATAACTTTTGTTAATTCACAGATTACATACATACATACACTTGTCTCCCAGAGGGGTAGGCAGCGACTCCATTTGTCACGGTCCTGACATGCCCCTTTCTATTCACTTACGTTCATACATCTTTTCATACATGATCTCCGGTTTCGAGTACTTTTCACGTCACCTTCCCCCAGGACATCACCAATCTGGTCGATGCATGTCCTTCAGCCCCCTAGCAAAGCGTTCCAAGAAAGAAATGACAAGACACACCAGACACTGCGATTGGTTGAAACAAACCAATTCGCACGATGTGTGACATAGCAGCCAATCACAGCGGGCGGAGCACGGCCTGCCAAGAAATAGCCCCAGTCACACACTCCTGTCACAATTCGCGTGACATAAGCCACGCGTCTTATTTGACAAGATTTCAAAGAGTGATGCGACTCATTCGTGACTTGGTTTCTTGACATTTGAATCAGAGTTCGCGCGTAATTGTAATATGTCGTGTCTTTATTGACGCCCTTGCTATGGCTGCTGGGGCGACCTTTACTCACCCGGCCACTTATATTACCCAAATAAATAGCCTTTCGTTCATTGACTCTAATCCATCCTCTGCATATTAACAGAATAACAATGAAATAATCAAACACAATTAAAAGGGCTATATTTTTTTATCACTGAAATACAGTTGCATTTATTTCAAGAGTCACCCTTCCTTAAGCATAACATGATGACGTACTTACCACTAAATTGAGTTGAGCTTTCTAGTTTGGCGGCGGACAAGAAGGGCTATTTACACAATGAGTTTTGGGATTTTCGATAATGGGAATGGGATTATTGGATCATTTTGTAGCTATCAAGGCTCTTAAAGGATAGTAAGTATGTCATGAGTCCAAATGGTTAGGAAAAAAGTGCACAATTTATCTGCTACTGCAGTTATTTTCAGTGATCTTTGGCTCTTTCTGAAACGTGAATGAAACACTACTCACGTAGTTTTACGCTTTGTCTCACTCTAATGACAAGTGTCAAAAAGGGATAGGTGCTCCTCGAGCATTACAATATAAGCATTTTTATCTTATTTTCAAGTAAACATTTAGTCTAATTGCTGAGCAAGTTCAGGTAAATTTTAGCTTCGTATTCGGATTCTCCTCTCTTCACGGTAATGATATCTCTTCAAGTAACGTTTGTCTCGCTCCAATCGTGTTTGTGTAAAAGAGACAAGTTATGCTCAGATGACACTTGGCTTGACAGGAGTACCTACTGATTATTGTTTCAAAATAGGCCTATATGGTAGCAACCGGTGAGCGAGGTCACGTAAATCTTCGTCATCTAATCGAGTATGAACGTGTAATGTACTTTTACTAATATATTATAAATGTTTTGGAAGAATGTGCGGATGTTTGTTGGTACCTTTTTCACAAAAAACGTACTGAACGGATTACAACACACGCATCATTATGGCACAGAATACCTGTTTCATATAAAATGATTCGTTAAATGTGTTACTAAGCGCGTGCCTGGGCAAAAGTATTTTTTAATTAGTCTTACGTAGAGAGGGAGATTAAAAAAAAAAACATTTAGGAAAAACCTTAATCGTTAACCCATATAAATTACTCCAAATAAAAAGTCGTGAACGAAAAAATCTTAGTCGAAACATAGATAAGACAAGACTTAGTCGAAAGATGGGTCGCGAACGGGAACGAGATAAACCGCGGGTACAATGAGTTAAATATTAAAAATATGTAGATATTTACTATGAATGACATAGGAAAATGTGTGTACCCTGTACTAATTTATCTGAAACCCCACTATTGCAGTTTCGCACTTCAGTTCACTGGATCAGGTTTGCTTATAACCAGGTTCCTGACTATCTGATTCAGCATTGTTCAGTACTAAACCGTTTAGGCTCTGTGAGAAATTATGCAAAATAACTGGTTCTTACTGTAGGTACGGAAAACTGCCACACATATGTGAAATTGCGGACAATTCACTAGTTTATCTATACGATAAATGATAATAAATCCAGAATACCGACTGTTTTAATCATAATCGTCGAGCGGAAATCGCTGAGAGAGAGGCCTTTGCCCTGCAGTGGGACAATAGTGGCTCAGAATAATAATGGAAAAATGTCCTACGTGGGTAAAATTGCGTATGTACACTAGTCCCACTATACAATGATAATAAATATAGGATCCTGATTCTTTTAATAAACGTCGCCGTGCCGAAATTGGTAAGATAAGAAGGAATAATGCGAAATAAAAAAAATACGGTTTTAGCGATTGTATGGAAAATTGTTCTACGCAAGTGAATCGGGCGGCGTACACTAGTGTGATTATGCACTGAATAACAACATTCCACGCACGATAATCCAACTACCAACGATGTGGATGGAATACCTAATATTGTCATTCAATCATGCATGGCATTATCGCTATTGATTCTAAGGTAGGACAACTTATCTATAACCCCTATACGAGTAAACGAACTGTCTCACTCTGACTGTGGATGTGAAAAAGAGGCAGAACTTAAATAGTATTTACACACTGTTTCGAGTCATTTTAAGGTTTGTATTCTGTTATATTACTCATGTTTGCTCTGCTATGTAAAATATAAAGATTGATCTCAAGCGATGAATACGGCCTTACTATGTAATGTATCACTTATTTTCTCAAATATTCCTTTGCACTGATGCGTGAACTTAGTGGTCTTTTAGAGCTAAAAGATGAGCATCTGAAAACTCAAGTGTCTAAATATTTGAGGTTTAAGGACTCTTCATAATTTCAAAGTCATCGTTGTAGTCAAAGTCTCTATTACTTTGACGAGAAGCAGAGCTAGAATTTGACAGTGAAAATAACAGTTTTCTCCTTTAAAAATGAACCGTTTTTCAGTCAAAACTCCCTTTCGTTCACAAAGATTATTCTCTACTTGAATTTTGTCTATTTCGCTCGAATTTTAAATGCGTATAAGAGACAAAAGCTACTTGTTTTTTCTCTTATACGCATTCTTCATTAATCTTAGGTATTTCTTGACAATCATGCAATTCGAGGTCGTAGGAATATAGGAAGTAGGTTTAACTGTTAAATTAACTGTAATTAGAGATGTCCATATCTAATATATAAAATTCTCGTGTCACAGTTTTCGTTGCCATACTCCTCCGAAACGGCTTTACCGATTTTCACCAAATTTTATATGCGTATTCAGTAGGTCTGAGAATCGGCTACTATTTATTTTTTATCCACCTGCCAGTTGTATTTCTCCCAATACACGGGGTACAAAGGCAACTTATTATGGCAAAACAAATGTTTGCCGGGACAGCTAGTAATATATAAAAATGAATTGCTGCTCGTTAATCTCGAGAACGACTGGACCACATTAGCCCATTTTGGTCTTGAATTATTTGTATAAGTCCAGAGAAGGTTTAAATCTGGAATAAATTATATGAACGTACTCGAATGTTTAATTCTATTTTCCCTTTGACGGAGGGGAGGGGGCACCCCCATCGAGACGTGTCAGGTTCACTCGTTGAAATTAAATTTACACAAGTACAAGATTAAAACTAAGTGCTTATTGGTTTAAATCACGTCCGAGCTAATTACTAAAAGCTCTGCCCACCACGTCATAAGCTGACTCCTCTATAAGTTATACTTAGTCTGTGTTATGTTAATAAAGAACTAGTTGACCCGACAATGTTTTGGCAATTTCATAATTAACAGTGTTTTTCTGTTAATATATGTATGTATCATAGATATACATCTTCCTAAAGAATCACTATCTATTAAAGAAAACCGTATGAGAACCCGTTGCGTTGTTGAAAAGATCTAAGCAGGACTGCCAGCGGGAAGCGAATTTGATTATGTGCTAGCTGACCCGACAAACATTGTTTAGACAATGTACATTATTAACATTCACTGCTATTATATGTATGTGTTATATGCATACGTATATAGAAACCTTCCTCAAGAATCACTCTATCTACTAAATAAAAACGCATCAGAATCCGTTTCGCAGTTTTAAAGATATAAGTATAGTATAAGTAGGGACAGACAGCGGGAGGCGACTTTGTTTCATACTATGTAATGTTTAATGAACATAAAATTACATTAATACAATACCCTTTTAGTACTTTTATGGAAATTATTTTACCAACGCTAAAGTTCACTGACATCTGTCAGATAAAAAAAATCTCTTTTCTGTTTTACGGCCGAAACCCTCACGTTTTCCACCCGGGACGTGTGTTCTCTCTGGGGCCAGTTCGATAACATTGTTTATTCTGAAATCAACCGACAGTGATGCCAATTAAAATTGCTGATATGTGCATGCGATAATGAGGTGTGTGATGTAGTGTTGTGACTGCTTGTTACCTTTATATAAATTGTTACAGATACACGGTTCATGTCTATCTTACACAGGGCTAATATTATGTTAGACAGTTTGGGTAACAATTCTTAGATTAAGCAAATTCAAAATACACCAGTGAGGAATTCCCGGCCATACATAATTATGTGTTTAAAATACGAGTATCTCACAATCTAGAGGAGCTAGCTGAATAAAAGAATACAGTCACATCAAAAGTGTCTAGAGATAAAGTATATTTTAGAAGATTGCAATCAAGAATAAATTTTACAAAAACTGAATTCATTCATAATTTATTCAAAATGTGGTGATAAGTCATTGATACAGGCATGGGGAATTAGGTAGAAGACCAATCCAGAAGGTTAGATTTGATTTAAATAAATTAGATTTTTTTTAGAGCTAAAAATGTTCTTGATCCCTAGACACTTTTGATGTGTGTAATATTTTATTGTGTTTTTTAAAGACAATAAAAAAGGGAAAAGGAACGTCATAAAGTAATGTTGTCTTGTGTTCAAAACTTAAAATGATATAATTTATTAAAGTCTTATATAATTATCAGCCACATCCCGTCCACTGCTGACGAGGGTCTTCTCCAAAGATTTCTGTCATTTAGGGGAAAATGACAATAATCGCCACGTTTGGCAGTCGGGTTGGCGATCGCAGTGGTGTTATGGTTTAACTCACAGAGAGCGCTGTGGCCCGTTCTTTAGAGAGTTTCCTCGGTGGCCTCTTACGGCCCCTTACGATAGGAAAAGTTGGGCTGGGGTGGTGACACATGTATTCTATTCGTCGTTACCACACGCCTAAGTAAAGTTTTATGTGTGCACGAATGTAGTCTGAACTTACTGATATGTAAAATTCATAGATCTGTTAAATTGTAAGTAAGGACGAAAAATGTACCTGCGGAACCTCTATAAATTTCATCATCATTTTCCCGCAAAGTAATGGTATTACGAGCCCATTTCAGCCACCGTCCTCCTTACATTTATACATCATAATAATATTTGTAATATACAAACGTGTTTTAAAGGTTACTCACGTAAAGGCGCAATATTAGGACAATAACCAGAAACGTGCAGCAATAACACTGTAGCGATCATAATGTTTGAACATTTGCCGGGACCTTTTCGGCTTAGCCCCCTCACGGTTATGGCGGGTCCCGGGCACCCGGAGCGTTTAGGCTCCCAAATCATTTACCGTATTAAAAACGGATTATGGATATCTCAATAAAACTTTGAGACTAAAGTTTTGGGACCGGTCAAATGTTGTGAGAAATTACGGTGCTGTTACGCTAAGCGTATATGTGATTTTACTTTGAACGTTTCTTGACAAATTGAAGATGTTAAATACTGTCTGTACCACACGGTGCCTCTAGTCTCAGAAGTTAGGTTAATTTAAAATGAAGCCTATTCAATTAAATTATGTAAAGTGTACCCTATATGATGCTGTTAAAGAATGAACTCGATTTAACCCCTGAATTAAAGGTGAAATAATTGTCAAAACGCGTCCAGGAGTTTTGGAGTTTACCCGTACAATTTATACAACACATTTATACATCCAAAAATATATACCGTGACTCATATTGAATTTGTAATTACGATACCTGCCGCACGGAAAAGCGTTCCAAATTTGAACCGAGCTGTGGCCATATTGTTTTAGCAGAATTAAGTACATTTTGTATACGTATAATTATTATAGGCTCATTAATATAATTATGTACAATATCAGTTGATTATGTGAAATGTATATGTTTAATTACGGCTTGTTTATATCAGGTAGTCATGATCATGAGAAGGAATCGTAAAATGTGAGCGAGCGTTTCATTGAAAGCAAGTTTGTAAGTAGCTAAAATCTTTATGATTCTTTCATTAAATTTAGTGTGCTTTTCAATTTAATTCGCCCACATTTATGTTCCTTGGTCATAAGACTTTACATTTAAGATTAAGTAATTCATTCTGGATCATTTATTATGTGATTCTGTAAGGTTTTGGAACTCTTCACAGATTCAAAGCAACTAAAGCCGTGTGGTGACGGCGAATAGAGTACATATGCCACCACCCCAATCCAAAATATCTCGGTGAGGAGACCCTCACGACGGGACAATTTGGGTTCGCACAGACGTGCGTGGCGATCGTGGGAGTTCTCTATAGAACAGGCAGCAGCGCTTTCTATGAGCTAAACCACAACACCGCTGCGACCGTCAACCCGTCTGTCAAGCTGGGCGATTATTGGCATTTCTTTCGTTTCGTTCCAGCAGGGGAAGTCATGGCTGATGATGATCTAAATCGGGTTAGGGGTACGTTATATACTTAACCCACTTGTTTAATCAGCAGTAATCGTTATTTTGTAGGCAAACTTAACCATCAGTTCCTTGAAGCGTAATAAAATTGACAACCGATATGAAAACAGGTCATTAGACATGTGATTGGCCAATTGTTACTTTGAACGGGTGACTGGCCCGCTTGGGAAAATGTGTTTACTGACGTTGATTAACGAAGACAATTTGTCGAGGGATGAGTGCCCATGCAGATGGATTCAAACTTTTTTATTAACCCTTAATCAAACAAAGACTAGTATATTCCCACTTGACCAATGCATACTTTGAACCTTATTGAATGTCTTCACTGGAATTATCTAAAGATTTCAGAGAAGTTATCAGAGAATAATCACAAAAGGTATGTAACACTACAGGACACATACCTGTCTAAACAGTACGCAATAATTTCACATTGTACTTAAAAGCTAGATTTTATGATAAACATCACCCGGGTTTATGTAATGGAGTCGGTAATTAATAACACACTTCAATAGAGTCCAAAATCCATCAGAAAAAGACCTGGCCATGTCTGATTAAGGGTTAATACATTTTTTCACACAGATGGAGAGTGTACGTTTGTTCTTCTTTCACGCAAAAAGTACTAAACAAATTGCGCCGATTTCAGTAATACATTGGCAGTTAATAAGAATTACTTCTTACTAAAAGTCAGAAAATTCATTTACCGTAATAAAAACGGAATAATTCGGTAAAGGTATTATACAAAGATATTTTTGTGTATATTAATGATGGATGGACGATTTCAACTGTTATTAACTTTATCTGATATTGATACATAGTCTGTAATCATAACGCCGTTGGGACATCAATATTTAATTTCAAATAACTGTGTTTTACGTGTACTTACAGTATTTCGTATCAGAGGCCAAAAACATTTGTTCTGGGGTGAGCTTTTGTAGTCGACGTTGGTCGATAGAAAATACACACAAATTTTATGAAAATCGTAAATATAAAAAAAAAAAACAACAGCCATGTCGTTATCGGCAAAGTATTTTTGTTGGTAGGTCCTCATTGAGATAGACACAGACGTATAAGTATTGTGGCCGTACCGACGCTTTTGGCCTTATAGAAAAATACGTCATAATAATCATATTGAAAATTATGAATGAAAAACATAATATGCAGTAATACAAACAACACCCAAAAAAAATTAAATATCGTCAATTATCAATAAGTCCGAGGACAAGCATAATATAAAAAAATTAAATAAAATTGCCATCCAGAACATTTTCGTTTATTCCCAGCACTTCCTTTGATGGGACCAGTCTGTGAATTTTTTGCAGTGCATTATTAGAAATTCCTTGAACAATATTTTTTTGTTATGAAACCTTTTGCCTTTCAGTTTCAGTATTCCACTTAAGTTTTTTTTGTTTCAGTATTTAATATGAATCCCAGGACTTGTTGAGTTGCATGACAATGCACCGAGTCCGCAATTTTCTGAAGCTCTCTTCACGAGCTACAAATTAGCCGTGATACGATACCTGCACTGGAAAATAATGAATCAAAAGTCACTGTTTATTATCGATACAAAGGCTACTATATTGAAAGCAAAGTATCATTGGAAATTCGTTTGAAAAATTTAAATTTACGAAAGTTTATTTGCTCATTCGCACAGGACAGGATAAACAGGGTTGCTTGCTAAGTAAATTACTTAATGTCTAATGATATTCATACGATAAATGTTTAAAATTGGCATTATAGTGCGAAAATAACCAAAGATAAGCGTTCAGCTTACCTTCGTTGTTTGCCCGACGACGTTTCGACACAGTTACAAGTGCCGTGGTCACGAACTGACTGATATTCATGCGAATTTCGATCTTAGGGTGGAATCCCAGATTCTTGGCTGGCTCTATGTAGAGCATATTCACATATTCTACCTCAATTGAAAGCAGGTAAAGGTATTGTAAATATGGCTACGCGAGCTTTTTATCTTTAATTTGTCTGTTCAGTACCCAAAACAGTAAAACAAATAAATAAAAAAGTAAATATTTCAATTAATGAATGTTTGAGCGTGCGAGGCCCCATACAACATGGCACATTATAACTGAGAAGAAACTGAGGGCAAAAAATCAGTAGCTTATTTGAAGTTTAATAGCTTTATGTTGCCAAAATCACGTTTTAACTTATCGCCTTACATTTTTTTATTTATGAATAGCCGGTTGTCAAATTGGTAGCAAAGTTCCCCACGTCGGTGAGGGGGAAATTTTCGTAAAGTCTCGTTAAATTTCTCATAAACGACGCAAGTTCAGCGTCGGCTATGCGTTGTTGAAAATTAATGTGAAACATTGTAGCAAAGGTCTTGTAAAGATATTTTAACCAATGTAATAAGATGTTCTTGCAAATAGAAATTATGGACACACATAAATCGTGTTGTGAGGGCTCCGTGACATTCTATTTCGAGAAATTTCGCCACGATGAATTCAGTAGATCATACATACATACACTTCACGCCTGTCTCCCAGAGGGGTAGGCAGAGACTACAGATCTCCATTTGTCACGATCCAGAACATTTTCGTTTATTCCCAGCACTTCCTTTGATGGGACCAGTATAACATTTTTTAGATCAACACATCATAATATCTTTATTGACTTCTGTGAAAATCAGCATGTATGTTAAATTATACTCGTATTATTATGCGGAATATGCTTTAAAATTTTTCTATACAATGTCCTGATTTCCAAAATATTCACGTTTTTTCATACCTTTTAATACCGAAAAGGGGGTATACCAATTAGCTGTCGGTTAGCCAACACACCCCGTAATATGCTCGCGGATAGGTGAATCGTAGGCATTTACTTAGAATGGCTATTAATACCTCATAAAAAGTGTAATATTTATACTTGCAACTGGAAGTTATGGGTTCGAGTCCTACCAGGCGTAGACCAACAACTTTGCTGGTTGTAACAGTATGAAATTCATCGAGGACGAAACCCTCTTAGCATCAATAATAAGTTGTACAAATTCTATAAAAAAGCGATGGGTTCTTATAACTTTTTGTGTGAAGAGCTATGTATAGAGCAGTTCGTCCTTTTTTATAGAAAAAGGGGGAAAACGAAACTTTTTCCAGTGAACAAATGGGACACAGACTAGATGAAACAAAAAACAGATTTTACCATGCTAGCAATGTGAATCTAATACAAAACTTTTCGGATGCATGTCCGTGGACTTAGCTATTCTAGTTTACGGTTTTTGTACAGCAGAAAACTAAAATCTTTCAATGTAAGTATACCTTATTTTATGCCACTTTAAACCGTAAGTTTCTGTAAAACTAAACATATTACGCCCGGACTAGCGTAAAGTTTCCTGCAATTGGACCAGGTCTCGCCTAACAGTCGGCCATTTCCATAAACTCGACCAACCTTGGGGATTTTCCCCGCTCCTGTGGAATATGAGACTGTCAAACGTCCATTCATATTTAAATTGCTCGGCGATAACTCACGATAATGCGGGAAGGCCATAAAAATATCAAATACAGGCCGCTTCTTTCAGTGCGTGCCCCGGCTCTATGTGTGCGGCAGTTTTGTATTAGCATCGCGCGCGCGCGCGCGTGTGTGTGTGTGTGTGTGTGTGTGTTTGTGTGTGAATGTGGTTTACGATTGAGGTTCATTGGTTATGAGAGGTTTCGGCGAATGCTTAGAAAGCTTTTTTAACCCCTCGCGTGTTCACTGAAAAGGTTATGTTGTGCAATTGTGAACTCTACTCGCCCGAAATAAAAACATAGTGAAACACATGTGCGAATGGCTAAAGTTCGCGTCATCGGATTGTCTTTTCAAGATTGTGATTGCGTATTGTTTCTCGAGTTGAGTGAGTTGTTAGTTGAGTAGTCCTCTTAGTCAAAGGAAGATATGCAGGTAGATACATTTATTGTAATAGAGTAAAACCTGTTCTCTTGATTTAATTATTAGATAATTTGTTTAAAGCATTTTGAAACTTACATAACTTCAGTAAACGAATAAATACTCCTGGTCATGATGTAAGCATTTCATTGCAAATCGTATTAAACTATGTAGTATCCTAAACTTAGCAAATAGTTATCTTAATAACCGAAGCAGATTGTGTTAAAAAAATAACGTACATTATTTTAAATTACACATGAGTCATGCTTAGCATCGTTTATTGATACATTACGGAAATTGGTGTATCGTAACAATAATAATAATAATAAATCAATAAATAACTTTATTCAGAAAATCAATTACATACAATTAAGTTACCAGAGGTCCCTAAACTAGTATCTTATACCCTATGTTAGACCTCACTGCTATCTTATCTGTGTAGGGACAGTCTAACTTGCTCATGATCACGTTCAGGATACTGTTGTAGCAGGCAGCGAACAAGAGAAGCACATCGTTTGCTCACAGTGCTGATGACGTAATCAACATGGATTTCAGCAAACATCCCTGATGCGCTGAAAAACGAGGGTGCCTCAAAAATACCTTGCGGGCATTGTCATATTGTAGACATTTTCAGTACTATATACGCCCAGTTCTATAATAATAATGTAAATTAGAGAACTCTTCTTTCTCGGAGTTAACCGGACCATGAGGCAATGCCGTCTATTTCGTGAACGTTTGGGTAGATGCCCGGAACCCCACTCATAAAACTTATGGTCTCGATGATGCCTTTTCGGACGGCTCGTGAGCCTGGCAGGGAATACGGTAGTCCAATTCTTTTATGAGTTCGGAACTACAAGACGACACTTAGTCACCTACCTTCTAATACTATATACTGTTACTTATATACATACTTACAAAGATAAAACACCCAGACGCACACAAAATATTATGCATTGAGTTGAGGCATAATATTTTAACAGCATTGACCATTAGATCTTCCCTGTCGTTAAAAATAATGGTCGGTCATTTTGATAAAGAGTAAATAATCTAGTCAGAATTTAGTATCCAGCGCGGACTGAATGTTAACAATATCACCGACAAAACCATTACTAAATGAATAGCCGGGGCATAAAGGAAATTTAATTAAGTCATAGTTGAAATATTGTTTCCTAACCCAGTTTTTCTATGTCATTAGTGTACTCGCTAGATTAGAAATCGAAATAAAGCAAAAGGTCATTAGTGAAAGGAGCGGCTGCGTGAGGGTTGATCCTGGTTTCAACTGAAAAAAAAAACCTTATTGATGTTAACATTAATATTGTCATTTCCAAGCCATATCCGTTTTTCCAATGAATGTGATTTAAACTCAATGGATGTGTAATTAAAATTGGTAGCTTATTATTGTTACTTCGTACAGAAACAAACTAATTTACTGTAATTAATGTTGACTTATTCAATGCCACGGCAAAATATAATCAGAAAACGTACTTTGAAAATACGTGTAGCATAAAATATTCAAAACTACGAACAATGCTACGACGTAGCACCTCGTAGCCGATGTAGCCGTGAGTACAAACTAGGACGTAAATTAAAGACTCCTTCATTTACGTCTACTATTAAATCTTCATTTTCGTGACATTCTCTGAGTAAATGAAAAGAAGTTTCTTCCAAATATTACTACGTAAATACGCTGTCCTAACAACTTCTAAATCACACTTTGAGAAAAGTTGTTGGAAGCGACAAAAAATCTGAGTAATCTCTACCACGCTACAAAACACCGACCAGTAAGTAGAGTGTTGAGGGAGACAGTAAGCTACGGGATGTGGAACTAACTAACTTATTTTAGCATTTTCAGCTCGGCCACGACACTGCAGCTCAGGGTCGGGTGCATCTTCAGCCAGTTATATTATGGTAATAAGTCTGTGCTTAGCTGTGGATTCCGCGTTTAGTGTTGGCAGATGAGCGGTGTACGCAACAGCGGTGGAGGAAGTGAAGGCTCTTGGCCGGTCGTGGTCGAGCGTTGTGGCGGAGCGGCGGTGGGCGGGCGGCAGTACGCACCGCGCCGTCGACGCGAGCGGACGTCTAACCACGTCGCATTCCGCCGCGTACTATAGTGCCTCCTCACATAGCATTTGGTTGGGATACTCTCGTGGATGCTGTACCCAAACACACCGATGTTGATGGTATGACCTAGCTTTAGCCGAAACACTCCGAAATTTTATCTGTGAAAATTATAAGAGATTACTTTCATAAAGTTTTGCAGAAAACTTTCAAAGCTAGTAAATAACCCTGAAATATCCTCATTTCGGTGCGCGCTGGTTATCCATAAATTTTATTACTTATCTTTATACTTTATAGTTGGATATTTTAGGTTAATGCTTCTTTTAAGGAACAGTAATTAAAACGTATATTGCCGAAAGCTTAGAAGCGGGATGTGGTTGAATACTTTGAATTGTTTTTTTTCATGATCATCTTCCTTCAGTCATGATAACGATGATTGACAAGTTGACGGATGCATGGCTTGTTGTGATTGATGATGATACCCTCGCGGACATATTGTGCTAAACTGGATGACTGGTGGGCTGTGCCAACTCCTTTGTGTTTTAGTCTATGCTGAGGTTCTACCGTTTTTTTTTGTGTATGTTCTTCTCAACGGCGTGATGTGCTAATAAAATAACAAGTCTATGGAGGGTGCCCACATTGTCGGGCGGGAAGAATGGCATTCGTTTTGGGAAAATTTTAAAAACAAATTTTTCTTTGTGTAAAGACACAAAAACATCTTTGTGTACGAGGTGTTGTCACATGAGCAAAATATTCCAATAAAGATGCATTTAATATTTTAAATTACCCATAATAAAAATGACATTTCAATGTTACCCTTTATCAGCGATACAGCTGTCACCTACATATGTCAGCTGTCAGAAAAGTTTATGGCGCCATCGCAGCTAAATGTCAGTGCAGAGTGTCGTGAATTGATGGAAACAATGCCTTTTCTTCTTGTCCTTATGGGATTACGTTTCGATGTTTGAAAAATTTATTAATTTAAATTAGTTTTATGCCTATTAACGTAAATATACAAATAAATACAAACGGTCACTGGACCCTCCTGCGCAAGTGTTTTTGCCAACTGGGATAAACACTAAACAGAAAAATAATAAGATAGCTAAATAAACATTATTTTTTTTTTAGCAACACCAATTTTTTCAGATAAATATTATGACGATGACCGATGTGTCTACAGAGAACAAAATTAAGATCTCTCAAACTCACTTGTGAAGTAACTTAAACTTGCAAAAAAAACTAGCAAACGTCTTTTTCTAGTTTTTGGTCAAGCTGTCCCCAGAAGCTCTGATTATGGTTGTTTTATTTGTGTTTCGCGGTGTTACACGCGGTAAGAAATTCGAGATAGCATTTTGCCTGTCATAATCCGTATTATAATCCAGGGCGTATACAGGGCGTCCCACGGTCGGGCCACATGCGGGGATGTACCTTTAATATTGTAGATGAAACGTTTTACTGAAAGATGGCATTATTTTCATTAACAAAACAAATAAAAGTGCATTAATAGATTTTTAAATAAATACACCGCTGAACAGGGAATCTGTAGATTTATCATACCGATAAGGTATTTTTGGCTAAATAACATAGTGTCAGACATAAAATTTAGACCATACATTTCTAATAGTTTTTAAAGACACCCTGTATGTCATCATCAGCCACATGACGTCCACTGATGGACGAGGGTCTCGCCAAGTGATCCGTGATTCGAGAGGAAGGGGGGGGGGGATGCCAATAATCGCCACTCTTGACAGGCAGGCTGGTCTCCAAACGTTATAACCCATAAGTTTGTCCCATGTCTATAAGTTTGGTTATAATTACATTCATTTCTATTTGCGTGAGGAATATATGGTACACAAACACAAACTTTCTTAGACATTTATATTAGTAGTAAGAGTACGCGTACTAAATTAGCCATGTACCTCAAATCTTAAGTGGTACTTTTTTTTGCCTTTTCGTATAGGATTAAGCATCATTTTCAAATGTTACTATGAGAACCCCTACATTGAATTTCAAACTTAATTTTTCTACATACAGTGGTTATGGCTTAAAAAAACTATTATTATCGCCGCGAAATGTGAAAATATTATCAAATCAATACAACTACCTATACGTCAAATCTTCCGTCAATCAAGTAAATAACGACTATAACGTCTCTGTCTCATCTCTGTACATAAAAACAAACCTTGCGGAAGACTTGCAGAGAGCCAGAGATGGATTTCATTGAAGTATTATTATTTTCACAAATACCTACCTACAAACTTGAAACACAAACTGTTTGACAATCAAACGCTAATCTTAATTGATATCATTTATTTTTTGTATGTACAAGATATTACATCTTAGAGCCATTACGCACTGTATGTCGAAAAATTAAGTTTGAAATTCAATAACTCGACAAATATTCACTTTCATGTAGGTGTTCTCATAGTAACATTTGAAAATGATGCTTAATCCTATACGAAAAGGCAGAAAAAAGCACCACTTAAGATTTGAGGTACATGGCTAATTACGTTATATTTTAGCTGCTAACCAACATTTTCTTTCAATCAGTGAATACCAACATACATGAATCCAAAATAAAGGAGAGTGAAGGAAACCGAGCTCAAGTATGCATGCTCCGTAAGCATTAGAATCCGTTACGCTTTCGGATCTTACTTTACTTAAGGAAATAGGATTTTGTCATGAAAAGAAACTGAATTATTTTGACGTTATTAGGTTATCTTAACAGGCAGAACGTATTATAATTATGTTTGCTACTACATGAATAGATCGCGTGAGTTGTTATGGTTGTTTTTTAAACTGTTTTCTGAATGATGTATTGGTAACCGTTTATAATTTAGTAAAGAATCTTTCAATAATTTTACTACACTAATATTACTACACTAATATAGTATGTTGTATAATCTTATGGGTTTTACTAATAATGGCGGAATTGCTATTTCCTAGTTACACAAAGCTCAACTTAACTAGTCAGATGTTGTCAAATACGGAATAACCAGTTCAAGTAGACCTGTAA